>VMDO01002702.1:0-161050 GCA_007922755.1 Pedetes capensis | reverse complement strand
ATATAGTAAAAGATAGAGAAGACTTGGATGGGAAACTTAGATAGGAAGGAGGGAGGGGGGAAACATAGAGGAGGGTAAGGGGTAACCTATATGAATAATGCTTATCAAATTGCATATATGAAAATTGTCACAACGAAAAGCATGTCAAAATGAATCACATTATGATGTACATTAAAAATTTCTAAAAAAAAAAAAAAAAAAAGAATCATGTTGTTAGGTGCCGTCGAGTCGGTATCCGACTCATAGTGACCCTACGTACAACAAGCAAAACACTATTGTCAGTGCTTCTCTGCTGTTCATAGGGTTTTCAATGGTGGATTGATTTTTGGGAGTGGGTTGCCAGGTCCTTCTCCCAAGCCTACAGCATCTGGTATTCCCAGGAGATCTTCCATCCAAGTACTAACCAAGCCCAACCCTGCTTAGCTTCCAAGATCTGACAGGGGATCGGATGCCACAGGGCTATGGCTGCACGTATTTGAAGAATTAGCAGCTGAATAATAAAATAGCATCCCTGTGAACTTCCCTCACCATATAGGAAGCAAGGGCAAATTCTGAACCCTCACATCAAACTGTCAAAGACTCAGTCTTCCCATCTATCCCTGAATCCCCTCCTGTCCTCTCTCTCTCTCTTCTCTTCTTTTTTGTCCCTGTAGTCTCCTGAAATCACCACCACCCTAGAACAGGGTCAAAGGTGGCCTCGGCTGCATGCCACCAGAATAGCAAGGAGGTCTCTGATGATTCTCCAAATAGAAACAATTATCAAGTAAAATGAACATTTGGCTTTCAGTTTTTGCGAGTCTACAGCCCTGTCTACATCTGAAGCCCTGTAAGGCCAAGTGTGATGATTGGGTGTAATCTGTTCACTGCCCCCTCATAAAGTTAACTATGACTATATAAAACCACCCTAACATTTAGGGACTTAGAACAAAACACTTTCCTATTTCTTAAAATGCTGTGGGTTAATCAGGTGTTCAAATGCTTTCTTAGAGTTGGCTGGAGTTTGGAGTAGCTGGAAAGTCCTAACTGGCTTTACTCCTAAGGCTGGGAGTTGGTGGTGGCTATCAGCTAGGAGTTTCACTGGAGCTGTTGGCTAAGGTTTCTGTTTTCTTTCACATGGGCCTCTCACATTGTGAAGCTAGTTGAGCTTCCTCACAGCATGGGAGCTGGATTTTGAGAAAAGATGTTCTAACAGGTAAAAGTGGGAGTCATTCTCTTACACAGAGTAATTTTGCTATATTCTCTTTGTTAAAGGCAGTCATACAGCCTGTCCGGATTCAAGGGGAGAGGAAATAGCAAAAACACATTGCATAGGAGTATGTGGGGAGAGAGATATACTTGTAACTATCTATGGCAGAAAGGAGAAAAACTGTCAGAAGAGGCTGTGTTGGACAGCTCACTTAGATCTGGATAGTAAAGGGCCAGACTTAGTTGTCCCTGGAGAAGTTTCAATGAGTAGCTAAGAACTAAAGTGTGTGTTAAGAACCTTACGAGGGTATTTACCTGAGAGTGGTCATAAATGCTTTCTGTAAAAATTCTGTCACCTTCTTTAATTTTGCCTGAGCACACAACCTGATCCTGAGGAATATAGTTGTTATAGTTTCTTTCAAAATAAGTTGCCAAGCTCTCAGTCTCAATACCCTAACCATGAATGAGCTAGCAGCCCAGCAGAGAGCCTGGACCTGGGAATACCTGCAGCCATGAGAAGGCCTAGTGTGAAATTGTGCCCCATGGGTCCACTTCTTACTGAGTAGTGATTAACAGACACATGCAGAGCCTCACTCTTGGGAACCTGTAATACAAAGTGAACCGAGAGCAGAATGGAGAGGCAGAAAGATGCCAATGCTAAAGCAAACAGAGAGCCAAGCTCAGGCAGAAAGCAACTGAGTCATAAAGATGACAGACTCAAAGGAACACAACAAAATGGACTCCCGATTCTGGGAGGACAAAATACCTGGGGCACCAGAGCACCTATTAGGCTAAATGGTGATAGTGCGGCAGTCTTCTCTGAGTCTAGCATCATCTACTAGCACTTACCTTGGCTCTCCATGCTTCTATTCCACTGACCTTTTTTCTGTTTTCAAAATTTGCCTAGGTTCTCACTTAAAGGCCATGACTTCAACTGTCCCCTATGTCTGGAAGATTCTGCCTCACCTTTTCCCAGCTGGGTATTTCAGAACGCCCAAGGCTTGATTACAATGCTCCTTCCTCGGAGATCTTGCTAGACAGTATAATCTAAGGTAGCCTCACACCTTTTTTCCTTATCCACCATCACAGGTCTGGGTATTTTCTTCATAGCATTTATTATCATCTGAAACCACCCTGTTCATTTGCACCCTTTGTTTATTACTTATCACTTCTTCTTGCACAGATGTTCCATGTGAGCAGGACCCTTGTTCATCATGAGACTCCCCAGGGCCTAGAACACAGTCTGGCACACACTGCTCAATAAATGTTTGCCAAGGCAATACCAATGGACTTGCTGAGTCTATTATCCATGTCTTCCTACTTTTCATGTATATTCTTACAATGAATCCCCATCATTCAAGTTCATCTGATCATTGCCCTCCATTCTTCACAAATTGAGAATCCCATACCAACAGTAAGGAGAGGACCTTGAACACCTTCATACCAGAAGACTTTGTGATGAAGGAACCATCACACTCACCGTTAGGTGACCAAAGTCATAGAGACCATCAATGGTGAACCAGTGATGAATATCCAAGTTCCCCAGAAACAAAACAAGATAAATGCCTTTATTTCCCTAAATAAAGGAAAATCTAAGGACATTTCTTTCTCTTTAACTAACATCATTGGATGCTTCCCATTCATATCCACTGAGGACAGCCAGGATGAGTCAAGTAATTCCTGCTCACTAGATCTCCCTTCCCTCAACAGCCTACCACTTGCCCTCTTGCTGCTGTAACCTAACACAATGGGTTCCCACCTTGGTGAGTGCAAAGCCAAAACAAGTATGGCCAAGACATAAAAGAGTGGAAAAGATTCATTACCTGCAGTAGGTTATTTCCAAAGCAATGTTCTCAAACAAAAGAAGCATGGGATTTCATTCAGGGAGCCTATACATATTCATCTAGGAAATCATGTTAAGGGTAGACACATTCCTGAGCATGCTCAGTTTAAGGTTATAGTTCAAGAAGGAAAGTTGGTGGACAAATTTGGGGGCATGCTTACCTTAAGGTCACAGTCACGTGCTCTATGTTTTACCTGAACAAATGAAAAAGATACTTTGAAAGTACATTAATGTAAGAATTTTCACCTACTCAGATTCTGTGAGTGTGCATATAATGTCAGCAACTTGGGAGGCTGAGGCAGGAGGATCACAAGTTTTACACCAGAGGAGTTTGTCCCTACAGATGCATTCCTTGCTTAGCAGGTAACACTGTGACAAATATATAAATATGTTTGGGTTTACAGAGGGTAAGCTAAGACAATATGCACATTTTCCCACATCTGGTCCTCTAAACCAACGTTCAATGCTCTCGACACTTTAGCCACTAGATCCTATGGGCAAAGTGTCTGAGGCCAAAAGCTTTTGAATGCCCTAAGAAATGTTTTAGACCTGAAAAAAATATTCTCTCTCAAACAGAATAAGCATCATTCAACAAATGTAGAAGTGTATGTCAAACAGTACATAATGTCTCCTCATGAGCTGTAGGCTTCATACACTTCCTGAGAGGTAAAAGTACTTTATACTATATTTAAGGCAATGTAATGTACTCAAGTAGCATGTCTGGGGCTACTGAACATCTTAAAATGGCATTCACACTATTTGTTGTCCTTATGTCACCACTGACATGGTTTCAACTACACGTGAATTCATCTCCATGTAAAACTCTTGCCATACTGACAAGGTCTAGAGAGAAAACTGTCATATACTTGATTTTTTAGATAGGGGCTTAGTGTATGATACATAATTGGGATTCCCAATTCCCTGGGACAGAGCAAGTCTCAATACCCTGCATCCTATTTTGCCCATATGTACCTTTGCCCTAGTCATATCCCACATCCTTTCTTTGGTTCAGAAAACATGGCCAAGTATAGAGGACAAGGGTCTACGGATGGGACTGGGAGAAGGCAGATGGGAGAAGTGGAGGTTTCAGGGTCAAGGTTTCCCTGGCTGCCTCCCAGGCTTCCTCTCCCATCCTACTCTCCTGCCTCCACAGTTCCCAATTAAAGCAGCAATACAGGATTAAGGACCCATCAAAACAGTCTTCCAGAACTCTTAGAAATGAGATGGGGAAGAAGGCAAGGAATTGAGGAAGGAGTCTAGGGAGAGGGTACAGATGTTACAAACTCACACAACTCAGTGTAAAGGGTTCCTTAATGGAGGCGGGTGGGGAAGTCCTGTGGATGAGTTTTGAATCTCCATTTATATTGTGGACATAATTTTCCATACACATTATCTCCCTGGGATTCTCTGCCAAATATTAATGTCCTTCTTCCACCCTGGAGGATGTGGCAAAGCATCTTCAATATGTGTTTAATATTATGCAGGCAACTGAAGAATGTGGGGATTTATAACAAATCTAAAACAGCTTAAAATCAAAGGTTGGTATAAATAAGGAGCTTTGTAGTTGTCATGTTGTCATTTTTTTTTTTTTTAAAGACTCATTCCAGAGAATTCCACAGTGAAGAGAAGTCATCCTATTTTTAAATACCTCCAAAATAGATTCCTTCACAGCCTGTTTGGGTGTGTATGATCCTTGGGATCTAACTAAATTCTGTCCCTGAAAGCTCAGGTCACCCAGCTGCAGGAGCCCAAGGAAATGGCTGCCATCTTTGATGCAATCTTCAATTTTTCACAATGGTCAGAAAGTCTTAGGAGCTCTGATAATCCTAATTTCCACAGCCTCCTTTGGGATAAGAGACTGATGTTGTAGAAGCTCAATGCTGGATGTTCTGAAGAGATCACTTCACCTACCAGGGAGGATCCCAGCTCCAAGCAGCACTTCAAGCCATGCCACCTTAGCTGATGAGTGGGTGGTCAGTCCTGGTACACACAGGTCTACCTGTTCACACTTATGAGGCATATGTGGCTGTTGACTGCTTCTCTAGCACCCTGCTCAAGGGAATGGCCCTCCCCATCCCCAAGAGTATTTTCTGGCCTTCAAGGAATTGAGGCCAGACATGCCAAGAAAACAGGGCTTCACCAAAGGGGAAAAGGAAGCTCAAAGGCTAGGTCAGAGAGTGAGATGCTGATGAGGGATAGGATGCATCTGGCCTCAATGTTTTGGAGGAAGGAAGGGAGGAAGGAAATCAAATGTTGGTGGCTTTCTGAAGACTGCCCAGATTCTGGGATTTTTTTTTTTTTTTTAACCACAGCCTCTAAATCAAACTGGCATGGAAATCTCTGCTAGTTCACATCCTGATTCCATAACTGAATGCAGCAGGTTCACATCTTGGTGAGTACAAAGCCAAAACAAGCATGGCCAAGAAAGAAAAGAGTAAAAACCCTATGACTAGCAGAGAAGTGCTGACATAGTGCCGGGCATGGCACAGTGTCAGGCAGTTTCATCTGTTGTACGTAGGGTCCCTATGAGTCAGACCCAACCTGACGGCACCTAATAACAACAACATACATATTCATATAGGAACGCACTTTAGGGGTGGGCACATTCCTGAGCATGCTCGGTTTAAGGTCATAATTTAAGAAGAAAAAGTAGTGGGCATGTTTTTAGACATGCATAGCTCAAGGTCATGAAGCATGTGGATGTTTTGTTTTGTTTTGTTTTGGAAGGTCTCATTTTATAGCCCATGCTGGCCTCCAACTCATGTTGATCCAGCTGTCTCAGCCTCCCAAGTGCTGGTATCACAAGTGTGCAACACCATGCCTGGCTCTGTAGTACATGTTTCAAAGGTGGACATGCATGCCTCTGGGCATGATCAGCTTGCACCATAAAGTTTTAGCTGATAAGGAAAGGACACTTTGAAAGAGCATTAATGTAGGAATTCACCCCAAAGGTTCATGCTTCCCTTAATGACTAGCAATTCCAATATAAAGGCAACATAAGAAAGAAAATGGTGGTAATAACCAGCCAAGACCCTGACAAACAAAGACTCGTGGGTGACAGCTTGGTGGGGGTGAACTACCTGAAGGCATAGTTTAAGAGACCATGGGTCTCCTAAGGCCTGGGTGGAGGATATCTTTCAAAATAAAAGTTATACTAATTTGTACACACTGGTCTTGCAGTGAGAGGTGGGGGTCGCACCTCAACCCCTGGAAAGCCCCTAGGGGTCTTAGCTTTTTCAGGGTTAGCTCAGTGGCTCCTACTGAAGTTTCTTCTATTGTATCAAAAAATTTCCCATACTGTCCACCTGTGGATTAGCATCATCCATAGTGAGTTGGGTTTTAAAGATAACATATAAGACAAAACTATTGTATATAAGATGATTTCCCCTTAAGATACCTTAAATTACTCACAAGCACAGAAATGCACTATATTTTGAGAGGCATTTATGAGATCTGATATTCCAAAGGGGACACAGTCACATCTACCAACCCAGGCTCAGCCTAAGCATCCCTTCATTGAGACTAATCACCAATCTGTTAAATAATTGTGGGTTTAATTTTTACAGTGTGGTTTGCGAAGTTTTTATTTTTGTTTTGTTTTCTCTAAGCCCATGGGGCCAAATGTGCATAGGTTCATATAAGGCAGCTCTATCCTAAACATGTTTTATAATATTTGTTGATTTAAAGAATATACATTTCCATGTGATTAGAAACTCAAGAAATTTTTATATGAATTTGTGTTTTATTTATTGCAACAGTATCTATGCATGGTAAAGATATACATCTGTGGTGAGACATGTGACTCACCAAGGTATAAATGATGATAGAGGCAATGGCCCCTAACAATATACCTGAGATGGTCAAGTAGGAGGTGAATGAACGAGATGGTTTAAGCAGCTTCAAATCACTGCACATCTGTGTCCTCTAAACAAGTCCACACTCAGTGATCTAGAAAGGTATCTTGGCTTCCAATTCACATTTTATAAAACTGATTTTGAACAAGGAGACTGAAGTTATTTTTATTTAGCCCCTTGATTCTAATTATACTTTGTTGGTTGCCTTGTCATTTGTAGGGTGTTTGTGTGTACTGTTGCAGGTATCAAAACACTCCTGGTAGATGAAATGCATTATGTCACCCATTTGTCAGATTTGAAAACTAAGCTTTCAAAATCCAAGGTCTTGTCGGAGATCAGGCAATCTAAATAATATTAGAGCCAGAACCAGAATCCAAGTTTTCTGATTTGAAGTTTTAGGTTCAAAAAATATATTTAAGTATACAAAAAAAAAAAAAACTGTAAATGCCACTGTGCTTACCTGGAAGGATTTGTTTAAAATCCTGTTCTAAAACAGTGGCCACTGAACTTCCTTTCCATCTCTAGAATAATTCTTTACATCCAGGACCGAGTTCTGCTAAATGGGTGCTGTTCACTGGACCCTGTTCATCTCACCCCCTCTGGTGGCCACTGCACAAATAACAGATTATAGGACAGCTCCTAGGGCAATGCTTGCTTTCTCTTTCATCAACCATTCATTCATGCAAACCACCTAATGTGCGCCAGGCTCTGCATGAGGACACACAAAAATAAAGAAGCTAGAAAGCTGCGCTCAAGGTAGTAGACAAACAAGTAAATAGACAGTTACAAATTTATGGGATGAATGTCACAGAGATGTATGCAGAAAATACATGTTCTGAGGATACATGAGATGGTCTTTCAAGGGGAAAGGACAGTCACTAGAAAAGAGCAGGCAGCACTTGAGCTGAATCTTGAAGGACATGTAGGAGCAGAGGATGGAAAGAGGCACCATCAACGCACAGAGATGTCAGGGTGAGAGGTCAAGGTAGTACCAATTCGGAACCTAAGTTTCAAGGGGGGAGACCAGGAGGTAGGGTCAGAAAGATTGGTTGGATCACATTGTGAAAGGTTTTTAATTTCACAGTAGCATTTGAATGTATCCCCTAAGCTAACATCCCCAAATATTTTTGATCATGTTCCCATCAATAAAAATATTTCAGTATGTATCCTTAACACATAAATATTTATTTATTTTATACCCAGGCAGTGTAGCATAATAGTTAAGAGGATGAAATCTGTAATGGGACCAACTAGATCTAAATCCTGGTTTTGCTACTCATTAGCAGTGTGACCTTGAGCAAATAACCTCTGCTGATCTGTAAACTAAAGATAACAGAAGATCTACCTCTTAGGGCTGCAGGAGAATTAAATGAATTCATGAGGAGAATTTAGGATAATACCTGATGCATAGTGAATATTACATGTTAGCTAGTGTATTGATCAATTTTTTATTATTATAGACAAAAGCCTAACCTTATAAAGGTTATTTCACTCACAGTTTTGGAGGCTGAAAGTCCAAACAGCGTGGTTGCAGATCTGAATGTCCCATGGCAGATGGCAGTGGTGGGAGCCCCTAGGGGAGGAAGAGACCATATCTCTGAAAAGGAAGCCAGGGAGGCAGGCGGGCTAGACTCATGTTTTTATAACAACTCTCTTGTGAGAACTAACCAGGGTCCCTTGAGAAATACCTTAATCTCTTCCATGGGCAACACCCCAATTGACCTAACATGCTTCCATAGGCCCTGTTTCTTAAAGGTTCTACCTCCCAACATGGCCACACTGAGGACCAAGCTTCCAATGGATTCACCTTTGGGCAACACACTTAAACCATATCCAGGCAGATATGGCGGCACTTGCCTGTAATCCCAGCATTTGGGGGGCTAAGTCAGGAGGGTGGCAAGTTCAAGGTCACCCTGGACTACATAGCAAGATCCTGTCTCAAAACAATGATGACAAAACAAAACAAAACAAAACAAAACAAAAAACTAAATCCAAACTATAAGCAGCTAGTACTATTATGGAATCTGGTATTTGTTGCTATTATAAAGAAGAGTTGGGAATTATAGGCAGTAGGGGTTCTACCTACTCTTGGAAATCTGTCTTAGCATAAATATACTTGGAAATATCAAAAATTATCCTGGTCTTCAAAACCTCCAACCTGAAGAACAAACATTCCCAACCTTGTTACCTGGCCACCACCAAAGAGGAAAGTAGCTTTGTCATTCCCTGATGGCACTTATACCAAAACATGTCTATGCCAGTGCTTCCTTCATTTAACTCAAAGCAATGAGATCAGAGCTGGGGTATGTGAGAGTCTGCATTCCTGTCCAGCTCCCTGGGATGCTGATGCTCCCAGTCCAAATGCCACATTTCAAGGTTGCAAAAGGAAATATAAATGCCAAATAAACTATTTTTTAAATGCTCATTTTAATTATTGTTGTTGTTGTTGTTAGGTGCCACTGAGTCATGTCCGACAGGACCCTCATGGGTTTTCAATGGCTGATTGTTTCAGGATTGCCTCAGGAGTGGATTGCTATGTCCTTCTCCCATTTTTGTGGTACTGGAAATCAAACCTGGGGCCTCAGAGGCTGCAGAGCAGCACTCTACCAACTGAGCTAAATCCCAGCCCTCCATTTTAATTATTAGGGTACACATATTTTTACTGTCTCTTAAAAATGGGTTTTAAACTGACATGGTAGCGCATATCTGTAATCCCAGAATATGGGAGGCTGAGGCAGAAGGATCACAAGTTTGAGGTTATCCAAGCTACATAGCAAGACCCTGTCTTAAAATAAACAAACACATAAATAAAATAAAAATGTTTAAAAATGTGTTTTAGCAAAGATAAATATGTTATTTGTTTCTTTGTTTTCACAATCTTAACAGTTCATGATATTCTTAGCCATTTGCAGTTCTAGTTCTAAATTCAGATTATTCCAGTGTTTGGTTTTTAAATAAGTGAGAAGGAGCTTTCTACCATGTACAAGCACTAACTGAAAGCAGTATTTTATGGACTGTGCCTAATAAACAGTGTGACTTGTTTTTAGTCTCATTCCCCAATATGCAAAGGTCTTTGTTGAGATTTAGCTAATAATTTCCATTATTCCTGACATCAACTAGTTGTTACTATAAAATAATTGGAATGTTTTGTCTTTTCACATTGTTAACAAGTCAATTTATTTTAGAAGATTTTTATAAGGTTAACATGTCCTGTTTCCAAGTTTTAAAGTAAACACTTATATGATAGCTTTTATAGACGGTCCACTTACGTCATTTTCGGCCTCAAAAATCACATAACCCCGGAGACGCTTCCACTATTCATTTTCAGCACGCTCTGCCCAAAGGATGAGTTTATTTTGAAAGGCTAACACTCTTTCACACTTTGTTAAAACACAATCTTTGCCTTGAAAAGCCAAGTGTATTTGCTTTTTCCAAATATTTTAGGTGTATTTTACTAACACCACTTTCATCACAGAAAAGGTCAGCAAATTTGAAATATGGTTTATTTATAAAAGAAAATTTCATGCCATATTAAAGCGTGATAACTCTTTTGAAGTACTTTGCCACAAAAAGAAAAAACAAAAAGATGAAGAACCAAACAAATAAGAAACCTTTTTTGCCTCATCTAGCATTGACTGTCAGATAAGTAGTTGACTTCCTCACCCCCATTTATTCTACTCTCTTTTTCTCAGCAATGCTGGGGATTGAATCCAAGGTCACAGACATGCTAAGCAAGCGCTCCACCACTGCCAATCTAGAAAGGAAATGAATGTTAGGAAGGTGGAGGGAAAAGAGCAAAAGATTTAAGTAAATGATTTGTGGGTGTACAGGTTAAGATGGTGGATGGGTAATGTCACACTTCAATTGGGGATGGTCCAAGGACAACTGACCAAATAGTGGAGATTAAAATGACAAAGAAGAGGACAAAATGGTGAGTGACACCCCCCCACCCCCCTGCTTTAACCCTCAGTCCCAGGAAAGACAGCAGTGGAGGGCTTTGGAGGATATGGAGCCTTTTGGGAAGCACTGAAAAGAGGCAGGGCAGACCAATCCCTGACCATCCAAGGCTGGTGGGAAGCAAGGACACACAGCTGAAGAGGTGTGGCAGAGCTATCCCTGATGGCATGCCGCTGGTGGGAGGCAAGGGCACATGGCTGAAGAGAGGTACAGCAGGGCCCTCCTTGATGGTGTGTGGCTGGCAGGAAGCAAAGTGGACCCCTCCAGGAGGATCCGTGGCTGACCAGAGGCTCTATGGGAAAGTGAGGAAAAAAGCAGAGGTCTGCAGGGCTCTCCTGGGAAGAGGCCAGGCAACACGGCCCCACTGTATGGTCTCAGACCCAGGGACTGTGGGTTTTTTCTTTTCCTTGTTTTTTTGTTTGTTTGTTTCCTGCTTGTTTTTTGTTTTTTATAATCAGGGAGAGACAGTGACCACCCTGGCTTCTGGACCCACTGGAATCATGAGCTGGAGGGAGGAAAACTGAAAGATGGCATTTTCAGGGGATCAAGAAGAATGGCTGGCATTGCTGGACGCCTGAGCCTAAGAAAGCTTGTTCAAAATAAGGCATATTTGGGAGTGCTTGTGATGTGGAAAAATAGTGCCACTGCATGCAGGAGAGGTAAGACAACCCCAAATACAAGATCGAAGGAATGAATAATAAACATAAGGGCAACTTAAGAAAAAAATAGACCAAATATGAATCAAAAAAACAGAAATAAGTATCAAATTGATACAGAACAATAAGCACCTCTCAATAATTATTCTCAATGTAAAAGGTTTTAACCTACCACTCAAGAGACACAAACTGGCCAACTGGATTAAAAAACATAAATCCTCAATATGCAGAATTCAAGAGACTCATATCATCCATAAAGATCCCTGGCCAATCTCATCAAAAAGAAAAAGAAAAAGCCAACATAGTAAAAAGTAGAGATGAAAAAGGGATCATAACCACTACAATGAAATACAGAAAATCGTCAGGGAATACTTTGGGAAATTGTATTCCCAAAAATACGAAAATACAGAAGAAATGGATAAATTTATTAACACATATGATTTACCAAAACTAACCCAGAGGACATAAAGGACCTAAACAACCCCATTACATATGCTGAAATAGAAAAGGTAATACAAAGTCTCTCAACAAAAAAGAACCCAGGGCCTGATGGGTTCACAGCAGAATTTTACCAAACTTTCAAAGAAGATTTAATACCTGTCTTCCTCAAATTATTTCAAAAAGTAGAAAAGGAGGGAACACTCCCAAACTCATTCTATGAAGCTACCATCACCCTGATACCTAAACCAGGAAAGGATACATTTAAGATAGAGAGTTATAGACCCATTTCCCTTATGAAAGTAGATGCAAAAATCTTAACAAAATCCTGACAAACTGAATTCAACAACACATTAAAAAGATTGTTCACCATGACCAAGTGGGATTTATTCCACAGATGCAAGGCTGGTTCAAAAATGAAAACTGATCCTCATCTCTCAGTATGCATGAGTTAACTCAAAATGGATAAAAGACTTCAACATAAAACTAGAAATTTTTAAATTAATTGAAGAAAGGATAGGCCATACACTCCAACATATTGGCATAGGAAAGCATTTCCTTAATAGGACTCCAATTACTCAAGAAATCACAACAAGAATAGATAAATGGGATCACATGGCATTAAAAAGCTTCTGTACAGCAAAGGAAATAATCAACAGAATCAAGGAAATCCCCACTGAATGGGAAAAAATCTTCACACCCTATGCATCAGACAGAGGACTAATTTCCAGAATCTACAAAGAATTCAAGAAAGCAATAACCAAGAAAACAAATAACCCAATACACAAATGGGCAAATGATCTGAACAGACAGTTCTCAAATGAAGAGGCTAGTAAAGGCATGAAACACATGCAAAAATGCTCAATATCCCTAGCCATTAGGGAAATGCAAATCAAAACAATGCTGAGATTCCACCTTACTCCAGTAAGAATGGTCAAGATCTACAAAACAAATAACAACAAATGCTGGTGAGGCTGTGGAGAAAAGGGAATCCTGTTACACTGCTGGTGGAGCTGTAAATTGGTTCAACCACTTTGGAAATCAGTATGGAAGTACCTTGTTGTTGTTGTTGTTGTTAGGTGCCGTTGAGTCGTGTCCAACTTATAGCAACCCTTAGAGGGTTTTCAATGGCTGATTGTTTCGGGATTGCCTTGGGAGTAGATTGCTAGGTCTTTCTCCCATTTTTGCGGTGCTGGGAATTGAACTCGGGACCTCAGAGACTGCAGAGTGGTGCTCTGCCAACTGAGCTAAATCCTAGCCCATGGAGGTACCTTAGAAAACTGAAAATAGATCTACCATATGACCCAGTAATAACATTATTGGAAATATACCCAAAGGGAGATGAGTCATCATACCACAGAGACACATGCATTTCCATGTTCAATGTAGCACTTTTCACAAGAGCAAGGATATGGAATCAACCAAAGTGCCCATCAACAGAAGAATGGATAAAAAAATTATGTTATATATACACAATGGAATACTACTCAGCAATCAAAAAAATGAAGTAATGTCATTTGCAGCAAAATGGATGAAACTGGAGAAAATTACCTTAAGTGAATGAATACAGGCCCAAAAAGAGAAATACCTCATGTTCTCACTCATATGTGGGAGCTGAATCAAATTTAAAAGAAGGAAAAAATCCTGTACAGAAATTGGAACATAATAAAAAGCTAATGTAAACTTAGCAGAGAAGGGACAATTTAAGGAGTGGCAAGAAGGAAGGAGGGATCCAGCAAAAGGAAGCAATGAGGGGAGAAGACAGGAGGGGGAGGAGGGATAAGGAGTAGCAAGGAATGAGAGAGAGGTCAACCTCAAAGTAAACAGCCCAACTTTAATGGTTCAGGAAATAATTATAATAATACCAACAATACCAAAGGATGGTAATAATGCAAATGGGCTAGATTACTTATGTAATACTACTGACAATGTAAAAAGATAGATCACTACAGAAAAAAGCTTGGACTTAAATCATAATTGGGATGCAAGGGTATATAGAAAAATATTCCCACAAAAAGACAAGCAAGTAGAAGAGAGGCCATTCATGGGGGGATGGGAGAAGGGGGAGGAGGGGCACAAGAGCGTAAGGGGGAAGTTATCTGTACAATGTACAATGAAACAAATATGTGGAAATGTCACAATGAAATGCATGTCAGAATGAAACATTAAGTTGTACTTTAAAAATTTCCAATAAAAAGTAAATAGATAAATAAATAAATTCCAATGACAGTCTTTGCAGAAATAGAAAAAAATCCTAAAAATCATATGGAAGCACAAAAGACCAAACAATAGCCAAAACAATGTTAAGCGGCAAAAGACAGTGCAGGTGGGATCATTATCCCTGACTTCAGACTATATTACAGAGCTATAGTGGCAAAAACACTTAAGAATGGCACAAAAATAGACTTGAAGACCAATGGAACAGAATCAAAGACCCAGAGATACACCCATGCAACTATAGCCACCTGATTTTTTACAAGGGGGCTAACAATATTCAATAAAGAAAAGATAGCCTGTTCAACAAATAGTGCTCAGAAAATTGGATAACCATTTACAGGAAAGTGAAAGTAGACCTGTATATCTCAATTTACACAAGAGTCAATTCAAAATGGATAAGAAACTTCAACATAAAACCAGAAACCTTAAAACTACTAGCAGAGAAGATAGGAAACATGCTCTAACCCATAGGCATAGGAAAGTATTTCATTAACAAGATTGCCCAGGAAATCACACCAAGAATAGACAAATGGAATTACATGAAATTAAAAAGCTTCTGGACAGCAAAGGAAACAATCAACAGAGTTAAGGGTGAGCCTACAGAATGGCAGAGAATCTCTGCATCCTACACATTGGACAGAGGACTAATTTCAAGAATATACAAAGAACATAAGAAAGAAAATCCCAAGACAACAAATAACTAAATACACAGGTGGGCAAAGGAAATAAACAGGGCAAAGGAAATAAACTTCTTCCTTCTTCAAAGGAAAAAGGTCGAAGGACCAAGAAATACACGAAAAAATGCTCAATATCCCTGGATATTAGGGAAATGCAAATCAAAACAATACTGATATGCCATCTCACTCCACTAAGAATGGCCAGGATCAACAAAACAAATAATAACATATGCTGGAGAGGATATGAAGGAAAAGGGACCCTTTCACACTGCTGATGGGATTGTAAAGTAGTTCAATCACTTTGGAAATCAATATGGAGATACCTTAGAAAACTAAGAATAGAACTGCCATATGACCCAGCTATACCACTCCTGGGAATACACCCAAAGGATGATAAGTCATCATACCACAAGGACACTTGCATTTTCTTATTTAATGCAGCACTCTTCACAATCACAAGGGTATGGAATTAACCAAGATGTCCATCAATAGAGGAATGGATTAAAAAAAGTTGTGGTGTATATATACACAATGGAATATTACTCAACAATGAAAAACTGAAATAATGTCACTTGCAGCAAAACTGATGGAACTGGAGAAAATTATCCTAAGCAAACAAACCAGGGCCAAAAAGAGAAATACCATATGTTCTCACTCAAATCTGGGAGCTAAAGCCAACTTAAAGAGAGAAAAAAAAACTATACATATGTAGATATATAAAAAAGATCAATCAGGTTTATCTAAGAAGGGAAAATATAAGTAGAGTAGAAAGAAGAGAGTGAGGTCTAGCAGGGGGGAGGAAAGATTGTGGAAGGGTGTTGGGAAAGGGAAGTAATTCAGAGGGTTAAAAAGGGAGAGAGGACAATCTCAAGTTAGGTGATGCAACCACGTGGATACATGGGGAAAAAAAGGGAATATAACTCATTTGCATATATATGCATACATATGCATATAATTGCATATGATTTTTACTACATATTAATCAAAGGGTTTCATAAATTATGTAAGATAATGAAAGTGTGCCAGCAGCTGTAGCCCTGTGGCATCCGATCCCGTCAGATCTCAGAAGCTAAGCAGGGTCAGGCCTGGTTAGTATCTGGATGGGAGACCGCCTGGGAATGCCAGGTGCTGTAGGCTTGGGAGAAGGACCTGGCAACCCCCTCCCAAAAATCAATCTGAAAACCCAATGAACAGCAGAGAAGCACTGACAATAGTGTTTCCTCTGTTGTACAGAGGGTCACTATGAGTCGGATACCAACTCGACGGCACCTAACAATAACAACAACAACAATGAAAGTGTAACCAAAAACAATGTAATAAGTACACAATGGAACTAGCAAAAACTTTACTACTCTGTACCCCACTAACATTTATTAATTAAAAAACGATTGCATGATAAAGAAAAGTATATGTAAACAGAACTAGGTACATGTAAGCAGAGCAATAAGAAATAAGAAGCCAAAGAGATATTTAAAAGAAAACAAAATAGTAAAAACTGATAATAAAAGCATAGTAAATAGGAAAAGAGAGATACACAGGTAGAAAAAGATTTTAGAAAACTAAAAGAGAAAAAAGATAAAAATTACATGAGAAAAATGAGAAATGAGAAAATATAAATTAATAATGCGAGGAGGGAAGAAATGAAAACCAAAGAAAAAAAGAAAAAAAAAGAAAACAAAGAGACACTAAGGGCTAGAGGCAGCCTATGCAATTCAACAAGATCCTGTCTCAAAGCAAAAATAAGAAAAAGACAGGGAGTGGTACACAGTGACACAGCACTTACCCCCTGCAAAGCTCTGAGTTCAATCCTCAGCACAACAGGGAAAAAGAAGAAAAGAAAAAGAAAAACATGCCAGAGCGGCTTCATTCTATGGTCTCTAACAATGGAGTCTGTTGGAGGTGGAGGTCAGTTGAGGGTGGAGCCTTTTTATCTGACCAGGGATCAGAGTTAACAGTTTCCAAAGGTCCCCTCAGGAGATGGAGTTGTCTCCTCTCTGGAGTGGGGGTGGGGCTTGCTTCTGAGAACCTTTCCTGAGCCTCTTAGCTGCTTGAACCTCTGGGCCAATCAGCAGGCCCCCTCCCCCTCCGCCACCGTAACTGCCTGCTGCAGCTGTGACACGCACTGGGCATGTGGCAGGCCATCCCCAGGCTCTCCACCAGTGACCATTTATTGGTTCCAGACCCCGGGTCCCTCACTCTCGCACGTGGTTTCCCTCTTAAGATGGCGCTGGGTCTCAGCAGAGCAAGACGTTCAGCATGGGAAAGCCAGTCACTTCTCCAGTTTGGAAGCCCCCTATCTGGAGAAGCCACTGTTTCACCAAATCCCCTGAATGTATCCAAGGGCTTCAGGGACTGTGGGCTTGTCCTGTGAGGCTGAAGCTGGTCAGCCGCCAGGACTGTCTGGCTTACCTTCTTGGAGGAGGGCTCCGGTTCCCCTTCGCGGCTGGCTATGCGTCCTGCCCAGTCCCGCTCACTGCTCAGCTCCATTCTACAACCTGGGATCATCTCACAATCTCCTCCGTGGTTTCTGTGCTTTTCCAGACTTTCTTTCTTGGGGAAAAGAGTCTACTCCCCTCCTCTTCTGACTCCATTTTACTGCATCACACAGAGGCTGTCCTTGGTCCGCCATCTTTGCACGTTGACTTCTTGTTGAAAGACGCCCTTTCGCTTATAAGCTCTCTGAAGCAGAGATGCAGAGTCCACTGGCTAAGGTGGGATCCTGGCTCCACTGCCTCACCAATCACTGCCTACTTAACCTTCCTGGAATTTAGTTTCCTTATCAGTTAAAAGAAAAAAAAACAGTGATAAATGTACCTCACAGGGTTCTTGGGGGTTAAATATGATCATGACTATGCAGTACTTGCCTGCAGCTATACCATTATGGTGTCCGATGCCAACATATCTCAGAAGCTAAAAAGGGCCAGCCTCTTGAGTACGTGGATAGAAAACCGCCTGGGAACACCAGGTGCTGTAGCTTGGGAGAAGCACCTGGCAACCCACTCCCAAAAAACAATCAGCCATTGAAAACCCTATGAATAGCAGACAATCAGTAACAATACTGTTTCACCTGTTGCACAAAGGGTTGCTATGAGTCGGTTACCAACTCCACTGCGTCTAACAATAACATGCAGTACAGAGGGTGGCCAGGCAAGAAACACTTGGCATACGCAAGTCATTTTTTATTGTTCAGAACCCTTAGGTTTTATATGGAGATTATCATACCTGTACATGGTAATAGTTTTATATTCCTTCTTAACAACATTGACATATGCCTCTCTCGTGCTGGCTTGTACTCTCTAGAGCTTGTGCTCGCTCATGCTCGCTCTTGCGCGCGCTCTCTCTCTCTCTCTCTCTCACACACATACACACACACACACAC
Organism: Pedetes capensis; assembly: GCA_007922755.1. Taxonomy (NCBI): domain Eukaryota; kingdom Metazoa; phylum Chordata; class Mammalia; order Rodentia; family Pedetidae; genus Pedetes; species Pedetes capensis. Next base: position 142,844 of record VMDO01002702.1, on the reverse strand, counting down.
ACACACACAATTAAGATACCTGGGTTCTTTTTCTTTTCCTATTGAATTAAATTGGCCAAATTATTAAAGATTTTAAGTAATAATATTATTGACCTCCCAAGCCTCCTGCTTAACTTCAGGACACACTGCTTTAACCTTTCACTATTAAATATGATGATGATCATCATCTTGGTATTCTTGATCCCATTTATTTTAAAATTTTCTTTTGTCTTCCTTGTGAATTTTTTTTCTTTGACACAGGTAATCACTACATAGCCCAGGCTGGACTTGAACTTGTTTGTCCTAATGTAAAAGAGCATATCTCGTGACCCTCCTGCTTCAGCCTCCTGAGTGCTGAGATTACAGGCATGCGCCACCACACCCATCTTCCTAAAGATTTTTTAAAAGGAATAAGTAGAAAATAAAAGCTTTCCTTGAAACCATCAACTGTAAGTTTTGGGGTTTTTTTGTTTGTTTATTCTCTTTTGACTACTGATAGGATGAATTATTACAAAGTATTTTATTTGATCCTTTTCTATTTTAGTTATGCAATTATAAAAATGTGAATTGATACAGAAGTGCACAGAAAAGATAAAAACATCATCTTTGGCACCCACTATTGTCTCCATCAACCCCAAGTCTCACCTTACAGGTAATCTTCTACACACAAGAGTTCCTTTATTTTTATATATATGTAGGTATACAAGTATGTAGCTCTACTTTTTTTACTGTTAATGGGATCATTCTATAAAATGATTTAGCCCACATATTTGGAGATTTTATTTTGTATTGTTTACCTGGGCTGGGATTTAGCTCAGTTGGTAGAGCACCGCTCTGCAGTCTCTGAGGTCCCTAGTTCAATTCCCAGTACTGCAAAAATGGAAGAAGGATGTGGCAACCCACTCTCAAGGCAATCCTGAAACAATCTGCCATTGAAAACCCTTTAAGTGTTGCTATGAGTTGGACACGACTCGACGGCACCTAGCAAGCCTAGCATACATACTGTATATATTGTTTACCTAATATATCAGAGATTTTTTTTTTTCCTGTTTCAGTGCATAAAGAGTGACACATGCTTTTTTTTCTTCTTCTCAGTACTGGGAGGTTGAACCTAGGGCCTCACACATGCAATGTAAGTGGTCTACCACTAGGCTGTACCCCCCAGCCCTATTTTTATTTTTTATTTTGGGACAGGGTTTTAATAAGTTGTGCAGACTGCCTCTGGCCTCAGTCTCTGGAGTTACTGAGATTACAGACAGGCACCGAAGCACCTGGTTTAACACATTCTTTTTAAACTGCCATCTTGTATTCTTTAGTGTAACACTGAGATTTAGCCAAATTGAATGTTCAATGTTCCTACACACACACTCTCATCAAGGTAAAAATAAAAAATAAAAAAGCTACAATTGACATTCTTGTACAACTACTGTGTGCCTATATTGCCTTAGGATACAGATGATTATAGATGGAATTGCTAAATCACAGATACGGTGCATTTCTACATTTGATAGATTTGCCAATTACCCTCCAAAAAAACTTTATTACTTTATTTCTCACCAATAATATTTGAGATTTTTCTATTTTGAACTATTTTTTGGTTCTCAGAAAAACTGTACTCACCCATTTTTCTTTTGTTGAACTATTGAATTTGATTCATTAATATTTTACTAAGGATTGTTCTAATTATATCCATATCTGAGATTATAATTGATTTCTGCTACAGATTTAGCTATCAAGATCATGTTAGTTTAGTGAAATTCAGTGAACATGCTCTTTTTCTATGCTCTGGAACAATCTAAATCAAATGCCAGTTATGTGTTCCATGAAGTTTTAATGGAATTAGTTTGTAAAATCTATGCATATTTTGGGAGCGCTTTGACAACTTTCTTCTGTGGTCCTGAGTATGTTTATGTTTTCTGCCTTAATAAATTTTGTTCATTTATGTTTTATTAGAAAAATCATTCATTGTTCCCAAATTTCACAACTTTTAGTACAGAGTTCAGTATAATAAACCGCATAATAAAACCTGTAAATAAAGTGTGGAGGCACATGCCTGTAATCTCAGCACTCAGAAGGCTGAGGCAGAAGCATTGTGAGTTCAAGACCAGCCTCGACTACATAACAAGACATTGTGCCAGAAGATAAAAAAACAAAAAGATTAACTCAGTAAATCTCTCCTGTATATGTAGTAATATAGCTGTCCTCATTCTGATTGCTTTTTTCATCTTTTTTTCTTGATTAACTTCGCAAAAAGTTTCTCTTTTTTTATCCTGTGTCTTAAAGAACACTCGTTTATTTGTCAAATTTACTGATTTTCTCTTTTCTAACCATCATCAATGTCTTGTTTCTCTTTTCCTTAGTCATATTCTCTTGGCTCTCTTTTGAAGTTCTAGTTGAACAGTTTATTTATATTCTTGTGTTGTGTGTTTTAGCTATAAAAGCCTTTAAAACTCCTAATTTTTCCTGTGAACAACCCTTTCCCTCTCACTTATACAATACTCTTGTTATCATTGTTTTCTAAGTAATCTGCAATTGCAGTTTGGATTGTTCTTTGGTCCAAAAGCTATGTAGGAGTGCTTTGTGGGGTTTTTATTTGTTTTTTGCTGCTGCTGTTGTTGCTTTTATTTCTATTTTTTGGGTTCAGTTGTTTCTTGTTGTTTCGTTTTGGCATTAATATTCCATTTCTCTTCACTGTGGTCCAAGACTGTAGACTGCATGATACTTGTTATTGGAATGTATTAACATTTTTATTGTGGATTAATAGTGATTTCTTAGTCCATATTTCATGGCCTAGAACAGAGAATAAGTTCTCCACAGGGAACAAAGTATGATATATGTCTGGGGTTGGGAAAATATTTTGATACAACCTGGTTCAAGTAAGTCTTCTGGATTTCTCAATGGGATTTTTAACTCACAGCAGACAAAATGTTTTCTCATTGCAAGGGCCAGGCTTTGTTGAAATTTTAGAAGAAGGCAAAAGTGTGAGACAAAAGGGAAGAAGAGGACAAGGAGAGAAAACAGGAAGGAAGGAAATCAGTGTGCTCACAATTATAGAAATGAAGGTTTAAGTATCTAAAAACAATCTTGGTAGAATAGCAAAATACAGAGATATATACTTTGAACCATCTACTTGAGAGGACAAAAGAAATGATGTTGAGGCAAGTTTCCTACACAAAGAGATAAATATATAAGGCAGCCAGGAGAAGGGCTGGAGAATGGCAAGAAAGTTAGATTCAAGTGAATGTTTCTGAGAGGGGCTCTGGTCCTGACCCTCCTCATGTTGAACCCCTGAAAGCAGAAAGGAAAGACTTAAGTTTGATCTGGAGAAAGCCCTGCCTCACCCTAGGAGCCACAGGAGGAAAAAACTCCCCGTGTGCTCTGTGCCAATGTGGAGTGACCACCACAGAATAGAAATAGTGACACAGGTGGCCTAAACAGAGAGGACGTCAGTCGGTCTTCAACAAGATTTTTGTTCTCCAGTTACTTTCAGAGCCAACCCTGAGCATGGTTGTTATATGGTAGCTGTTCATTTTCAGTCTGTATCCACATATGGAGCCAACCCAAATGTAAATCAATCTAGAGATTTTTTTCTTTTCCTTCTGCTGGTCTCATGGGATCCAACATATGGCCATAGATGTGGGCCGAGGGAGGAACACTGGTATCATGGAGGATCCCAGCTCCTGCTGCTTCAGTCTTCTCAAGCCCTCTGTCCTTGTTGGCATTCAGTGAAGATGTATACTTCCATCTTATGAAGGCTTGCTGCTCAGCCTACACCAATTTATGCCTTGGCAGATCCAACAGTTTCCTATGGAAAACAATTCCAATGTCACAATTAAGAATAGTGAGAGCTAGCCAGTGGGAGCCAGACTATCTCTTTCTTTAGATTTATAATAATGATACATGTAAAAGGTTGTCCCACATTAATAAAAATATTTTCTTAAGAAATAGCTAGGCATTGTGACACACACCTGTAATCCCAGTGACTCAGGAGGCTGAGGGCTGAGGCAGGAGGATTGCAAGTTTGAGGCCAGAGGCAATCTGTGTAACTTAGCAAGACCTTATCTCAAAATAAAAAGTGAAAAAGGAGCTGGAGGGTATAGCTCAGTGGTGGAGTGCATACCTACCATGTGCAAGGTCCTGGGTTCAACCCCTGGTAAACCCCTGGTAAAAAAAACCTAAACATACAGAAATAAATAAATCATAAATAAAAAGATTCCCCAAGTCTCCAAGTCCCTAGAAAAAGCATGAAGAACAGGCACTAAGGGGAGTTTGGCTGTGAGGGATTCATAGTGATGGGGACCTGGTATTTGGGGAGCAATTTCTGTGGCAAGACAGACTGGTTGCAAACAGAAGCATGCATGTTTGGGAACAGAGTTGGATACAGGAGAAATTCCTGAGGTGAATGTTTGACAAAGGAGTGAGCATTCGTAAATAATGGAGATGCATATTTTGGGTGTTCGTATGTTCAAGGCTCCTTGAATACAGTTTGAAATATTTTTTATTTACATCTTTTATGAAGCAGAAGAATGAGACAAAATGCAATTGGAAGTGGCGACTGACTACCTGTATCTGGTTATGTAATGGATTAAATATGGTCACAAATTCTTTGCTGTTCCTTCCCATGAAAGATTGAGTCTCCTCCCCTTGAATACAGGCTGGCTCTGTGTCCTGCTTTCACCAACAGAATAGGCCAGAAATGTTAGTGCTGTGCAATTTCCAATGCTGAGCCCTAAAACCACTAGGCTTTGAGGAGGCCCAAGTCCCTAGAGAAAGAGAGGCCATATACAAGAGTGCCAGAGCACCAATAACTTAAGCTGAGACCACCGGCTAAATATAGCCAAATGAATGGTCCCAGTCATGTCACTTAGAACAGGAAGACCACCAACCTGAGCCCTGGGTTACTGACCCACAGAATTGTAAGGAAATTAAAGGGTTTCTGTTTTAAGCCACTGAATTTTGGGGAAAATCGTTATATAGCAATAGACTACAACAGGTTACCTCAGTGTTGGGTGATAGAGGATTTTATGGAAATTAACCTGGATCCTGACTGAAAAATCCCCTTAGATAAATTAGAAATGAAATCACCAGCAGTCGGAGTGAGATTTAGTGGAGAGGGGACTCACAGATGATGAGTCAGTTAAGTCTGTCTCTTTAAAGGAAAGCAAATTTCTGTTTGGTTTCCCAAACTGCCTGTCATAAAGAAGGCACTGGCTTTATTAATAGAGCTGCTCACATGATTAATGTTTCTGTATTCCTCCTCCGCCATGCCTTCCTCTCCCACCTCCACAGCCACCACCACCACCACCAAAAAACAAACCAAAAAAAAAAACCTTCCTTGACATGTACTCTCCAAAAATTGGTGTACGAATATGGAATCATCCAAATAAAAGGACGTTTTTCAAGAAAATGTCTTTATCTGAAAAAACACATTTTTGAGCCTTCCCGTGGTGTTCTACTCAGCTCTGTAGTGATCTCCCTGGAACACTCTCCTAAGATGAGGTGTTGATGAAAGGCAAATGAGTAAATGATGGCTTTGGGTTCTAGCATGAAAAGAAACTGATTTCTATTCCCAGAGGCCTCAGAAAGGGTTGTAGCTTTGAGTAGGTCTCAGATTCCTCATCTTAAGGGCTATACATCATTCAACAAATAGTCAACTCCTGTGCCATGTTCTAGACATTTAAGATGTATGAGCAAACAAAGTAGGCAAAAAGATTAAAATCTCTGTCCTCTTAGAGCATAGTGTCTATTGGGGAGAGAAAAGCTGTAAGTATATTAAATATGTAAATTATGTTATGCTAAGCAATGAGAAATTCTATGAGAATAATAAAACAGAGTGAGGCAGAATAGCAGAGGGAAAGGAGACAGTTTTCAGTAGTGGTTAGTACTATATGGGGTAGAACCAAAGGGGGCAGAATTTATTTTAAAAAGTCATATATTTATTTTACATGTTCAAAGTTCAAAGTCCTTCATTTGATGGAATACGCCTATTGAGATGTTTTTCCACTGTACAAAACAGGTTTTGAACTCATCGATTTTGATGCCCATTAGTGCTTCGGCTTTTTTTGTTTCACCTCTTCCACATCAGCAAGACGTTCCCCTTCAAGGACTTTTTTCATCTGGGGAAATATAAAAGAGTTGTCGGAGGTGGGATCATGTTAATAGAGAAGATGGGGCACAAGGTCCTGCTGGTTTCAAAAACTATTGATCAATCATTGTGGTGTGGACAAGGTGCGTTATCATGATGTAAGATTGGGTCACCTGTTTGCCACAACTTGGGATGTTTCTTCTGCAAAATGTGATGCAAAATTCTCAAAACCTCCAGATAGTAAAAACATCGGTTGACCAGTTGATCAGGAGGAACAAATTCCAAGTGCACAATCCCCCTCACATCAAAGAATCATGATCGTTGTTTGCATGTTCATCTCTGGGTATTTCTGGGCCCACCCTTGTACATGGTAGGGTAGACTTCATGGAGAAGGTGAGGTTTGCACAAAGACTTGAGGAGGTAAGGGAGTGAGCCATGTGGCTACCTGGGGTAGAGTGTCCAAGGCAGAGGGAATCAAGAGGATCAAGGTCCTAAAGTGGAAGGTGCCTGGTGAATATAAAGAACAAGATTGTTGTGGCTGGTGAGTGGGAAATGAGGTTCATAGGTGTTGAGGGGAATAAAGGTCAATCATGTAGGGCCTGTAGCCATTGTAAATCTTTGACTTTACCTTTGATTGAAGTGGGAGCCATTGCAGGGCTCTGGTCACAGGATTGATATATTCTAATGTGCTTTAAACTAGACCCCTCTGGCATCTGAATTGAGCATAGGTTTGTTAGGGGACAAGGACAAAAGCAAGAAGTCCACTGATCCAGTGGACTGATCCAGCCTGATCCAGTGATGATGATTCCAGTCATATTTCATTTGGTGTAGTACAATCTTTGAGTAAATGGCAGGTCAGACTTCAAGGAAAGGGTTGTTTATTGTTGCTAGGTGCCATCAGGTTGGGTCCAACTCATAGCCACCCTTTGTACAACAGAATGAAACACTCTCCGACTCTGTGCCAGACATATGATCTTTTTATGTTTAAGCCCATTGTTACAGTCACTGTGTTGATCCATCTGTGTCAATTAATTAATGCTTTTTTGCATTGATTCACCACTCCCCCAAACATGATATCCTTTTCCAGGGATTGGTCCCTCCTGACAACATGTCCAAAATATGTAAGATGCAGTCTAGCCATCCTTGCTTCCAAGGAGCACTTTGGTTACACTTCTTCTAGGATGAATATATTGGTTCTTTTTGCAGTCCATGGTATATTCAATATTCATCTCCACCACTATAATTCAAAAGCATCAGTTCTTCTCCTATTTCCCTTATTCATCATCCAGCTTTCACAAGCATGTGATGCAACTGAAAATACCATGACATGAATCAGGCGCACCTTCATCGTAAATGTGACATCTTTACGTTTCCAAACTTTAAAGAGGTCTTTTGCAACAGCTTTTCCCAATGCAATGTGTCTTTTGATTTCTTGACTGCTGTTTCTGTGGGTGTTGATTGTAGAACCAAGTAAAGCAAAATCTTGGACAACCTCAATCTTTTCTCCATTTATCATGAATTTGCTTAGTGATCAGTTGTAAGGATTTTTGTTTTCTTGATGTTGAGGCATAATCTATACTGTAGGAAAGAGTAAGGGGCATGTAAATTATTTTTCATATTTCCTTTGACAGCCCTACTCTGCACTGGACTATGGCTGGAGGTGGGCCAGTCCCCACTGACCTTCCCCAGGGGCCATGACTAAGCTGGTGGAGGTTGTGAGGGAAAAGAGAAGGGGAGACCATTTGCTTCCTTCCCAGCATGTTGGCAATAGCTCATCTTGGAAATGTGTCCAGTGGCTGGCAGTAACCTGATCCCTGAAGGCTGTGTATTTTGGGGAGATGGGTGATTGTGCACTCTTTGAACAGGAAACTCCGCCAGCCAGTCAATAATAGCTGAGATTTAAAGACTGAAAATACTTCTGCGCTAGGAGGCTGGAGGCTAGGTTCCTCCACAGGGCGGAGAGAAGGAGCTGCAGCCAGGAGATGCTGTGGGACAAGGGGGCTGGGAGGAGACCAAATGCCCCTGGGCTTTCAGTGGGCCATCATTACTCTCCTTGCACACAATGCCTGGAAAACATAGTACCTGCCTCATTCCAGGAAGTGGCCAATGAATGTTATCTTAAAAAATAGAAAAGTAAAGTATGGTAGCACACATTTGTAATCTCAGCGCTTGGGAGGCTGCAGCAGGAAGATCATGAGTTCTAGGCCAGCCTGGGCTACTCAGCAAGACACTGTCTACAAAACAACACAACAACAACAACAACAGAAAAAACAAAACAAAAATCCAGCAACAACAAGCCTGTCTGAAAAGATTTAGCAACTGAGCTGAATTCATCTAGAATACATGTCAAATACCTGGAATGCTATGATTAACACTCTAAACACTTGATCACTCACAAACAAATCCAGTTCATCAAAGGTTCTTATTGACTATGGTTTGATCAAACAAAGCTTCCTGCTATTTATACAGATATTTAGAAGTCCTTGTTGTTGTTGTTAGGTGTCATCGAGTTGGTGTCCAACTCATAGTGACTCAATGTACAACAGGTGAAACAGTATGGTTAGTGCTTCTCTGCTATTCATAGGGTTTTCAATGGCTATTGTTTTTTGGGAGTGGGTTGCTGGGTCCTTCTCCAAAGCCTATAGCACCTGGTGTTCCCAGGCAGTCTCCCATCCATGTACTAACCAGGCCTGACCCTGCTTAGCTTCCCCAAGATCTGACCGGATGGACTCAGAATAGTACAGCTGCAGGGTTAGGAACCCTAGGGAAATTTAAATGTTAAATAGTGACCTACAGTGTTCTCCATTGTCTCTTTTCTGTATATGTGATCTTGTCCTTTTTCTTTCTCTCTCTTCTGCCTCCAAGACTTCCACTGTTTCTTTCAAACAACACCTCCTGGATACCTCCTATATAGCAACTACTGAGCTTAAAGGACTCTTAAGTATTCAGAGCTGAAGGATTCAAGGTCTTTGTCCTTCCACTCTATTTATTTTAGGCAGTAGAGAGAGATGCACAGAGTCCAATGCACCATTAACAAGGGCTTCAATCTAGGACTCCAAAGAAAGGATAGATCAGCTGGGCACTGTAGTTCATACCTATAATCCCAGCAACTCAGGAGGCAGAGGCAGGAGGATTGCCAGTTGAAGGTCAGAGGCAGCCTGTACAACTTAGCGAGACCTTGTCTGAAAACAAAATGAAAAGGGACCGGGGTGCAGCTCCCTGGTAGAGCACTTGCCAAGCATGTGTGAGGCTCTGGGTTCAACATCACCTCCATACCAAAAACAAAAAAAAAGTGCATATTAACAGTAAAATGTACTAAAATAACTAGGATGTGATGAGTTTTGAGTATATATTACCTTAATTTTAATATAATTTAATTTTAAGTCTATATGATTTAAGTTTTAATAATGGCTGTGTTCGCTAGCTGTCTTACAGAATTCCTGGAAATTGAACCGTTGGCTCTCACGAGCTAGTCCAAGCCATCTTCCGCACGCTATGGGAACTAGTACACAGTAAGAATCAATAAATGACAGTTGATTTTCTTCTTTTAGAACAAAAGACAGGGACGGATTAGCTAAGGTGAGTGAAATAGTGATTGGCATGAGCCCGTGAAGAAAGGGCTTTCCAGAAAGCCCTGGTAATGCGCGCCCACCCTTTGTCTGTGTGCTTTCAGTGTCATTGTCTTCCAGAAATGTCAGGCCTGCTTTGCTCTGCAAGAAAGAAAAGGCTCAGTGCAATGACCCACATGTGTCAGTCTCCCCCTGAGCTGGCTGCATGTGATGGGCCCCCTGCAGGGCAGATAATGTTCCGCCTTTGTGTCCAGCCAACAGTGGTCACCCCCACCTAACCTCATACACTCTGGCAAGTTAACACCAATAGGTTGTCTCCAGCGACTCAGCCATCTCCATCCCCAGCAAGACCTGGAAATATTTCTGTCTTCACCACAAAGAGCATTTCTGAGATGTTACTCAGGAAATCACTCTGTCCCTCTGAAATTCCTGTGACAAAACCCATGGAGAGTAGGCTGCCAAGATGAAAATATCTTAGCAAAATCCATATGTTCTCTCACAGCAGTGTGGGTTCTAAGCTACACCTCACTATCTCTGGGCACTGGTGCTTAGCTCCTGAAGTTACCTATGAGCTTGCTCCCAGGATGGCAAAGGACCAAAGTGTTCCAAGGAATGGCGCTAAGGGCTTTGGAGAACTGGACAGCACCTTTCATTTGGAAGCCTCAACAAACCTTTAGTCTATAGTCTGGAGAATGAGGTCAGGTAAAAAACAGCAAAGAGCTCAGAGGAAGGCATGTCCACAAGCCAGGTGAAGGGATGGCTGAGCTAGTAATTAATTCTTACTTCCTCGCATGAGTGCTCAAGGAAGCCTGATCCCTCTTTGTTCTCAGTGGCTGTAAGAAGAGGGCACATAGGAATGGCCATACTGGACATCCATTACATTGTGTGTCTCACACTATCCCTACTTTTCCAGATCTTGCCTTCCCATTTTCTAAGAACGAAGCCACATGGCTTCCATGGGAGCCACTAGCTTCAGCAACACTATCCTGCTCCTCTAGCTAACAAACTATCTACTCAGAGAGAGGCGCCATCCCAACATAGGCTAATCGATCTGATCCCCTTTGAAATTTTGACTTTGAGCTTTGAAAAAGGGATGGCTACCTCTCCAGGCATTTGAAGTTTCCACATATGAAACTTTGGTCTCATTGGTGGCATGATCCTCTGTGTAAAAGGCAAACACAATGATTACAAGGGAAGAAGGACAAGACGACCACAGAGAGAAGTAGAGGGAAGCCATGGCAAGAAACCATGGTCATTTTCAAGTTCATGGTTCCCATGAGATCTTGAGTGCAAATACACTACTGTCTCTAGGTTTGTATCATTTTTGTGAGGCTTTTAAAGCCCGGAAGAAAGGATAGAATAAAAAACTGGCTTCTCTAGAAAATTCTGTGGTGGCTAGTAGTGCTCTCTTGTCAAACAACAAGTCTACCATATTGCTTCCTGTATGCCACTATGAAAAATGGTTGTTTTTGAACTATAATCAATAAGAATAATAACATTTATGGAGCTTTTACAAGAAACCAAACAATGCACTAAATGCTGTACACTGCTTACTTCATTTAATCCTCCCCCAAATCTTATAAAACAAATACTATTATTATCCTTATTTTACAGATAGGAGGACCTGGGTTTAATCTGTAGCACTATAAAAACAGAAGGACATGGCAATTCACTCCCAAAGCAATCCCAAAACAATCAGCCACTGAAAACCCTATGAGGGTCCCTATGAGTTGGACTCAACTCAATGGCACCAACCAACAGCAAGCATTGAGTGTTTGAGCTTTCCCCCATTCGGTTTTGGTGCCTCATGGCTCCATAGTGTGCCTGTGTCATTTCCACACTTGTGAACTCATTGTCATGCTAAGCATCTTGACTTTTATTTCATAAATGCGACTTATTTACTTATGTTTTATATCATTCCAGGAATAAATAAGAAAAGTATCTCATTAAAAATGTGCATGATACCAGCACAAATATAGCCAAATGAGCTTTGACAAAAGTGCAAAGGCAATACAACAGAGAAAGCATGGTCTTTTAAACAAATGGCACTGGAAATACTGGACATCCACATGGAAAAAATATAAATCTAGACATTAACTTTATATTTTTCATAAAAGTTAACTCAAAATGACCTAAATGTAAAATACAAAACTATAAAACTCATTGAAGATAATATAAGGGAAATTTTAGATGGCCTTGAGTACAGCAATGACTTTTTAAATGTAACACCAAAAACGTGATCCATGCTAGGCTAGTGCTCTACTAATGAGCTACATCCCCAAATGTGTGACATATGAAAGAAAATATTGAATTATTTTGTATGATACTCTCATGGTGTCATCACACATTTGTTAAAGCCCATGAAATATATAATACTCAAAGTGAGCCTTAAATGTCAACTATAAATTTTGGGTGATAATGAAGTATTAATGTATGTTTCTAAGTTATAACAAATGCACCATTCTGATGGAGCATGTCAATAATGGAGGAAGCTATGCATGTGTCCCCCACTTGTCTGTCAGTTTGTCATACTGTAGGGGTTTGTGTGTTGCCATGATGCTAAAAGCTATGTCACGGTATTTCAGATACCAGCAGGGCCACCCACAGTGGACAGGATTCAGCTGAACTTCCAGACTAAGACACACTATGGAGAACGACCCAGTAACCCACTCCCAAAACAATTAGCCATTGAAAATCTTATGACTAGCATAGAAACAGTCAGATATAGTGCTGGAAAATGAGCCCTCAAGGATGGAAGGCACTCAAAAGACTGGGGAAGAGTTTCCTCCTTAAAGTAAAGTGGACCATAATGGTAGGAAAGCCCCAAGGACCTTCATTTGGTAATGTGGCATAACTCAAAATAAGGAAGAACTGTAAACATCCATTAATAACAAACATGGAATGTACATAGCATGAATCTAGCAAAATTAGAAATCATCAAAAGGGAAATGAAGCACATAAACATGGACATTCTAGGTATCAGTGAGCTAAAATGGACTGGCATGGGCCATTTCGAGTCAGGTAATCTTATGGTCTACTATTCCGGGAAGGAGCACTTAAAGAGAAATGAAGTTGCGTTCATCATCAAAAAAGACATCTCAAGATCTGCCCTGAATACAATGCTGTCACTGACAGAATAAAGTCCATACACCTAAAAGGGAGGCCAGTTAATATGACTGTTATTCACATTTACACAGCCACCTCTAAAGCCACAAATGAAGAAGTGGGAAATTTTTACCAGCTGCTGCAGTCTGAAATTGATCAAACATGCAATCAGGATACACTGATAATTGCTGGTGATTGGAATGCAAAGGTCAGAAACAAAGAAAGTGTTTCAGTAGTGGGAAAATATGGCCTTCATGCCAGAAATGATGCTGGAGATCACATGATAAATTTTATCAGACCAATGACTTTTTCATTGCAAGTACATTTTTTCACCAACATAAACAATGACTATACACATGGAATTCACCAGAAGGAACATATGGAACATATCGGAGCAAACTGACTATGTTTGTGGAAAGAGATGATGGAAGAGCTCAATATTAGAAGTCAGAACAAGACTGATTTTGGATCAGATCATCAACCGCTCATATGCAGGTTCAAACTGAAACTAAAGAAAATTAGAAAAAGACATGACCTTTATTATATCCCACTTGAATTCAGAGACCATCTCAAGAACAAATTTGATGTGTCAGAAACTAAAAATTGAGGACCAGAGGAGTTGTGGCATGACATCAAAGACATCATTCATGAGAAAAGCAAAAGGTTATTTAGAAGATAGGAAAAAAAGAAAAGACCAAATTATATGTCAAAAGAGGCTCTCAAACTTGCTCTTGAATGTTGAGCCCCTAAAGTAAAAGGAAGACATGACAAAGTTAAAGAACTAAACAGAAGATTTCAAAGGACAGTGGGAGAAAACAAACTCAAATATTATAACATATGCAAAGATCTGGAGATCAAAAACCAAAAGGGAAGAACACACACTGTTTTTCCCAAGCTTAAAGAAAGGAAGAAAAAATTCAAGCCTCAAGTGGCAATAGAGACGGATTCTACAGGGAAAATATTAAACAATATGGGAAACATCAAAAGTAGATGGAAGGAATACACAGAGTCATTACAGAAAAAAAGAACTGGTAGATAATCAACCATTCCAAGAGGTAGCATATGATTGGGAACCAATGGTACTGAGGAAGAAGTAGAAGTGGCCTTGAAGGATTTAGCAAAACATAAGGCTCCAGAAGTTGATGGAATTGCAGTTGAGATGTTTCAACAAACAGATACAGCACTGAAGATGCTCACTTGTGTATGTCAAAAGATTTGGAAAATAGCTACCTGTCCAACTGACTGGAAGAGATCCATACTTGTGCCAATTCCTAAAACAGGGAATCCAATCCAATGTGAAAATTATCAAACAATATCACTAATATCATACACAACTAAAATTTTGCAAACATCACTCAAAAGTGACTTCACCAGTATATTGACAGGGACCTGCCAGAAAATCATTCAGAAGAGGGTGTGGAACCAGGAACATTATTTCTGATGTCAGATGGATATTGGCCAAAATCAAAAATACCAGAAAGATGTCTATCTATGGTTTATTGGCTATGCAAAGGCATTTGACTGTGTGGATCACTACAAATTATGGATAATATTGCAAAGAATAATAATACCAGAGCACTTAATTGTATCCATGAGAAATCTGTACATGGACCAGGAGGCAGTCATTCAAATAGAACAAGGAAACACTGCTTGGTATAAAGTCAAGAAAGGTGTGCATCAGGGCTGTAACCTTTCACCATACCTCTTCAATCTCTATGCTAAGTAAAAAAAATTGAGAAGCTGGACTTTACGAAGAAGAACCTGGCATCAGGTTTGGAGGAAGATTCTTTAACAACTTGTGTCATGCAGATGACAAAACTTTCCTTGCTGAAAGTGAAGAGGATTTTAAACATGTACTGATGAAGATTAAAGAACACAGTTTCTAGTATGGATTGCACCTGAGCATCAACAAAACAAAAATCCTTGCAACTGGGCCAGAATGCAGCTTCATAATAAATGGGGAAAAGACTGAGGTTGTTCAAGATTTTGCTTTACTTGGTTCTACAACAAACACCCATGAAAGCAGCAGTCAAGAAATCAAAAGACACATTGCATTAGGAAAAGCTGTTGCAAAATACCTCTTAAAAGTATGGAAAAGTAAAGATGTCACATTGAAGATGAAGGTGTGCCTGACTCATGCCATGGTATTTCCAGTTGCAGTATATGCTTGTGAAAGCTGGTCAGCAAATAAGGGAAACAGGAGAAGAGTTGATGTTTTGAATTATAGTGCTGGAGATGAATATTGAATATACTATGAACTGCCAAAAGAACCAACAGATCTGTCCTAGAGGACCAGAGTGCTCCTCAGAAGCAAAGATGGCTAGACTGTGTCTTACATATTCTGGACATGTTGTCAGGAAGGGCCAGTTCCAGGAGAAGGACATCATGTTTGGGAGAGTGGCAGGTCAACAACAACGAAGGAAGACCCTCAACTAGATGGATTGACACAGTGGCTGAATAATGGGCTTTAACATAAAAAAGATGTTTTGTTCTGTTGTACACAGGGTCACTATGAGTTGGACCCAAATCCGTTGCACCTAATAACAACAACTACATGCATGTGTGGGGGCAGGGAGTATATGGGAAATCTCTGTACTTCCTACTCAATGTTGCTGTGAGCTTAAGATTGTTCTGAAAAATTAAATCTTTTATAAAAGTATGCAATGCTGTTTAAATAATACACTTAATAGAATTCTCAATTGGAACAATATAAAATGAGAATAAAAAGATGATGAATGCAGGTATAACGATAGTACAGCAAAAACATAACAGATAGTTTTATGTAAATAATAATTATCATGGCATTAATAAATTGAAAAGTAAGTATATATCCCACATCAACAGATGAAATAAATTTAGACAAATCTGTTTAATGATATATACCACAAAATCAGATTAAAGATATTGGGAAATGCCTATAATATTTTTCTCATGAATAGAACAGAATGTTGTATTATACTAATTTTGTAGATATTTAAATGAAACAGGAACAAATCTCAAGTCTCATAGTGAGACTGTGTAATAAATAAATAAATAAATGAAAACATAATTCAAAGCAGTATGGTACTGGCATAATGATGAATATATAGATCAATAAAATAGAATTGAAAGTCCAAAAATAAACCCTCACATTTATATAATTGATTTTTGACAAGAGTTTTAACACAATTCAATGAGGGAAAGAATAGATTCTCAACAAATGATACTGGGCTAACTAGGTATCAATATGCAAAAGAATGAATTTGGATTCCTACCTCCCACCTTTATAAAAAATTAACCCAAAATGGATATCAAAATGGGTAGATGATTTCAATGGACACTTCTCCAAAGATGTTCAGATTATTCATAGAGACATGAAAAGATATCATCATTTGTCATTAGGGAAATGCAAAGCAAAACAACAATGAGATACTACTTCACACCTACTAAGATTTCTAAAACTAAAACGACAGACAATAACAAATGTCGGCAGGGATGTGGAAAAATTGCAACTCTCATACATTGCTGGTGAAATTCAAAATGATACAGCCATTTTGGAAAATAGTTCAAAAATTCCTTAAAATGTTAAACATAGAATTATTATATGATCCAACAACTCCACTCCTGGGTACATACTCCAGAGATTTGGAAACATATATCCCCACAAAAACTTGTACATGCATGTTCATAACAGGGACTCAAAAGTCCATCAACTGATGAGTAGATAACCAAAATGTGTTCTACCCATATAATTGAAGGTTATTTAGCAATAAAAAAGGAATAAAGTGTTGATACAAGTTAAAATATGGATGAATCTTGAAAACATAATGCTAAGTGAAAGAAGTCAATCAGAAAAGGCCATATGTCATATAGTTCCATCTATATGAACTATTCAAAAGAGATAAAAGTATAGAGACAAAAAGTAGATTAGTTGTCAAAGGCAGCAGTTTTGAATAAGGAGGGGGAGGGAGGAAGAATGGAGTGCTACTACTAATAGATACATGATTACTTTTTGGAGTGATGGAGATAGTCTAAAATTAGAATATCACCAATTCTGAATATATTAAGAACCTCCTAGTGGTACACTTTAAAAGAATGAACTTTATAGTTGCGTGACTTGTGTTTCAATAAAGCTATTGTAAAAAACAACTCAAACTGGTATTAAGGATCAACAATAAAGGGTATGATCGACATTAAAAAAAACTGTCATAAAAGAAGACATATACTCAGAATCTCAAAAATAATACTAAGTATGCTTGCTTGCACAATGCTTTGAAGATGAAAATCATTAAGTATTTATGCCTAATGCTTTGCTTTGAAGTGTGTGTCATTTATCTTGGCCTGAGAAAGTAGATGAAGAAGGTAGTATGCCTGGGGGTCTAGACACTTTGCTTTTGCTCATGTGAGCCACACAATCAGAGTTGTTAGTATGATAAACAGAAGCTAGGTCTGCATGCAGCTGGGATGCTGACAGAGGAGTATCCCAGAACACTGGGCCCCATGTAGTTGCTATAAGAAGCAAGGACATCTTTTTCTACTTGTCTCTGATCTTCTCACACTTCCTTTTTCTCCCCACCATAACAGGGACTAGTCATAAGCAGTTTTTAGTTAATGAATTAATTATTGACTGTACATATTTATGGAGAGTGGGCGTGGTGGCACACGCCTGTACTCCCAGTGGCTTGGGAGGCGGAGGCAGGAGGATCGCAAGTTTGAGACCAGAGGCAGTCTGCGTAATTTGGCGAGACCCTGTCTCAAAAAAGGAAAAAAAAAATGTGCTGTGGGTGCAGCTCAGTGGTCCAGCACTTACAGAGCATGCAAGCAGGAGGCCCTGGGTTCAACCCCCAGTACCACAAAAAAAAAAAAAAAAAAAAAAAAAAAAAAAAGATATTTATGGATACATTGTGTAATGATCAACTCAAAAAATTTAGTTTATCTACTATCTCAAATATTTCTTTGTGATGAAAATATTCAAAATCCTCCTTAGGTATTTTGATTTATGCAATTTAAATTTGTTAATTTTAATCACCTTTCTGTGTAATAATACAACTAAATTTATTTCTCCTACCTAGCTATGTCTTGGTACAGGTTAACAAATCTCTCCCCATCATTCTTTTTCTACTACCCTTGATTAGTGCTAATTTTGTCAATCAACTTTTATCAAAAGTCAAATTTTGCTAAGAAATACTTGTATAACCACCAATTTCTTCTCCCACTCACCTTTGTTAATCAAATGGCTCATCAGTCGTAAGTAAAATTTCTAGTTGACAGTTTTGCAACATCTTAGCTGATGATGCCTAGTTTTTCCTTTAAAAAAAAACCTTAGCAAAACAACTTATATATACTCTCAGCATTTGTCTATATTTCAGAATTTGCGTGGCTTTCTTTTTAAAGTTAACGGATGAGCCCTGAAGTAACTTTGTAACTTTCATGTCCTTCTTTGCATTTCTTTCTCAAATGCACAAATACATACAAAAAGATATCTAAGCAGAGTTGTAGATATCTGGAATCCTGAGAATGTGACTGTCCTCTTTTAACTCTTTCCTTCCTATACTTTCTCCCCATGTCCTCTGTTCCCACAGACATAGACACTTACGTAGGCTACCTGAGAAAATCCAGATAGAAACAAAAATTTATTTGAAGAGATACATGTAAACATTATTACAGGACACATGTTACTTTGAACTATTAGTCCGAGTTTGTCATCCATCTGTAGTAGAAGTATTCACCATCTTGCAATAGCTTCATGGTAAGTGATGTATACCTAGCTCCTGACTTTGGGCAGTGAAAGTATTCTGAATGATACTATAATTATGAATACATGTCATCATAACTTGTCAAAATCCATGGAATAGACACCAATGTAATAGACACCAAAATGAATTCTAACATAAATTATGAACCTTGAATGATAATGCTCTGTAAGAAATAAATCTGCTTTGTATAATTTGTTGCATGTGAGCATGTTATGTTTCACCAGATCCAGGTGACTGTTAAAACTGTATCCCAAAATCTAGTGGACTCAAGTCTCCCCTGTCTCCACACAGCAGGAGTCCTCTCTTGTGATTGGTTCACAGCTTCTTAACCTAGGAGTGTGTGCTTAGAAGGCAGGAAATTTGTAAACTTGAATGGGGAAAAATGGCATCTTTATTTTTATTTACCACTACTGAGATTAATTTTGTATTTCCTTCAATGAAAAATGTAGGTAATGTGACAAAGGAAAACTGTTGGCACCTATGACTGTCACTAAGGGAAATGACAGATACTTTTTTTTTTTTCCAGTACTGAGGGTTGAACCCAGGTCCTTGCACTTGCATGCTTTGCAAGTGCTGTACCACTGAGCTGCACCTGCAGCCCAGTTTTTTACTTTTTGAGATAGGATCTCACTAAATTACGCAGACTGCCTCTGGTCTCGAACTTGCCATCCCCCTGCCTCTGCCTCCCAAATCGCTGGGATTATAGGCCTGCGCCACCCAGCTACAGGTACTTTTTATAAGACATCACAGTTACTGTCACTTTCTTGAAATATTGTCTATGCTCATCGTTCCTGTGATGTTATTACAGTCATTGGATCTTAGTATTGCATGATAACAAAGTAGATTTTGTTACTACATAATATTTTAAATATGCTGATAGTTGTGTTAATACTGTATATTTTATACATTTTTATTTTTATCCTTGATGCAGTTTTCTGTTTTACACTGTAGAATCATTGCTTTAAACGTTTCCATGTACACATATATACATTTAAAATTCAATTCTGCTTCATTGTGAAAAGATCTATGGATAAGGTAAGACAAAATACCCTGCTCTAAGCGTAATTAAGGCTACTAGGTCAAATGATTTTTCCTCATTCTTTTAAGTAATAGTTTTCTGTTTTCATTCTTTCCCCTGCTCCCCAGCTTAATCCCTTTTTTCAGGTCTTTGGGGCCTTGGGCTGTCCTGGTCTCTTCTCCCAGAGGCTAGTGGGAGGCTCTGAGATTGTACATTCAGAACTGATTAGAGCCCAGACCAGGTAGTACCCCACGGGAAGGCGAAGCAGGGAAATTTGTTCTCATCTGATTCCTCATCTCACAGCAAATCACTCCTCAAGCCTGAACCGTGTGGACACTTTTCCAGATGACCTGAGGGCACAAAATCTGCTGTGCAGTTGCAGCTTCCATCTTCCCCCCCAGCAAGCCCAGGGGTTTTCGCCCGACCAGGCACACTTCTGCAATGTTGTACACAAGTGTTGCTTTCTTGTCTAGCAAACACAGCTTCTCCTTGCAAGATTCCCAGAGATATTAACAAGTGCTATTAATTGGAGCCTAATTTGCATACTTTATGTATTATTTGTGATTGTAGCTAGTGGGGATAAAAGCTTGCATATACAACTGTACCCCACCTACCCCTGCAGGGGCCGGGATTACTCCCATCTGCTTCTCCAAGCTTAGTGAGAGTAGTGGAATAACAAGTTTATCATGCTAGGGTCCAGCTCGCCCCTGGAAATGGAATTAACACACTCCCCCCAAATCCTGCACGACACAAAGGAAGCCCCTCCACAGTGTGCAATTGGGGCACTGTGTGATTTAGTCAGCAGTGGGAGATGTATGCTAGTATCCCTGCTCCTAAACCAGTAATCACAAGCATCCTGGCACCAGAATTCTGAAGAGGTTTGGGGTTTTTGTTGTTGTTGTTGTTGTTGTTTTGTCCCCCCTGAGGGCGGGGGGGACTACTGCAGCCTTTAAGTGCTTTGTATTTATACTTAGTCATAAGCCCTTGGATGGCTCAATTCACATCACTGTGCAGGTGCCCGCCCCCCACCCTTGCTTGCCCAAGTGCTGTTAATTAGCCCTGCAAAGATAGGCAAGCCTGATTGGCAGCAGCTTTTGCAAAAGGCTCAGCAGCCCTCTCTGCAACAAAGAAAACCGTCTTAGCTGTCATCTGGATCCTTTGCTTTTCAGTCTACCATGGCTGAGGATATCATGGGTGCACTTATTTCTTTTGAAATGTTAGCACTAATGTTTTGGTAGAAATTTATAAATCTTGCATGTGAGAGTAACATAATGTTTGAGATTTGCCATGACTCAAAATAAAGGGATAGAATGGGAATGGGGACATTTACTTTTAGAGTGAAAATGGGGCTAACAGTTTGGAAAATGGCAGTATCACTAAAGTGAAACCTAGGCATACTCTATGACCCAGCAATTCAACTCCTAGGAAATTCCAGAAATGTGGCAGATATTTTCCTCCTACAAAGCACTAGAATGTGCCTTAGCTACACTGTTTATAATAACCCCAAACTGGAAACTGCCCAAATCCTCACCAATATAATGAATTTCATTGTAACAAATTCATACAATGGAACACCATACAACATTAAGAATATCAACTGCAATTACATATGAATGAGTCTCATAAATGTAAAGTTGAGCAAAACATGCTAGACAGAAAAGAGCATATTGTATCATTCTCTTTGTATAAAGAACAAAAATTGGTAAAACTAGTCAATGCTATTAGTCCAAACAGTAGTTAGCCTTGTCGGGGACGGAGTAGTACGACTACAGGGTTTCCAGGAGCTAGTAATATTCTTTTTATGGGGTTTAATACTAAGAGTGGTAGTACATGAAAACGTATTGAGTTATAAACTTATACGTTTGTTTTTCTGCATGTATATTAACTTTCAGTAGATAGGGGGATTTTATTTTTCCCTTCCTTCCTTCCTTCCTTCCTTCCTTTCTTTCTTTTTTCTTTCTTTCTAACAGGGCTGGGAAGTTTTCTCCCACAGGAAGCTTTAAGGTTGAACTAATCATTCAGTAATTGGAATAACAGGTTTGATTTTGTCTCTCTGGCCCTGAACCAGACCTGGAACATGTTTTCCTAGAGAGACCTGCATCTGTTTCAGGGCTGGAATCCCTTGGCCCCCAGCTGTGGTTCTGAACACTGAGTCCTTCTAGCCACAGCTTTTCAGGAAAGAGCTCCTGGGGAACCCAGTGAGATGTTCAGAAGAACTATAGAGGTGGACAGAAAAGTCAGGGATTGAGGCCAGAGGAGATGTAACTATGTGCAACATTTATCAATTGCCTCCCCCAGGCACTCCAAGCCTGATGCCTGGGGCCCAGGAGCATCTCAAAATTATATAAAAACTTCTGAAGGCTTTTAAAAAAAGTGCAATGATTCCAAAATGCAAAACAGAAAATTGCATTATCAATAATATATGTTTAAATGTCTACAAAGCATAGCATTATATGAAGTAATTCAATGTTTCTCAAACCTTAATGAACATATGAAGTATCTAAGGATATTGTTTGACTGCAGATTCTGATTCAGGATATCTGGGGTGGGGCTAGGAGTCTACATTTCTAATAAGCTTCCAAGTGATGCTGATGATTCTGGTCCTTGGACTTTCAACAGCAGTGTTAACTGTAACTCAATTCTTACAATGATAAATATAATATATACTGCAAAAATATAAATATTTTACTTTTACAAAACTGAAGATAAAAAATTTTATTGTAGTAAAATATGCATCATAAAATTTACTATTTTACTCATTTTTAAGAGGACAGTTCAGTAGATTAAGCACATTCCCATTATTGTGTAACCCTCTTCACTATCTCCCCAAGTGAAATGCTCAACTCATGAAACATCTGCTTCCTTCCCCTCCACTCCCCAGCCCCTGGGAACCACTATTCTACTTCCTGTCTCTATGAATTTGCCTATTCCATGTACCACATATAAATAGAATCATACAATATTTGTCCTTTTGTGTCAGGCTTATTTCACTTAGCACAATGTCTTCACGGCTAATCTATGTTATCGTCTGTGTCAGAATTTCATTCATTTTTAACAATTTTGAAAATTCTCCTGTGTGTATAAACCTGCTATGGTCCTCCATGAATTTCTATGTTGAGGATATTTCATACATCTGTTGATGGTTCAGAAACACTGAATTACTTGATATAATGCTGAGTTTTGTGGACACTTAATTAAACATTGTATTGATGATACAATCTTATGTTTTACAGTGTAGGATCATTACACATTTTTTTAAGCCTTTAAAATTTTTCTTGGGATTTTGAGATGCTCTAGGCACCATGTCAGGAGTGCATGGGGGATACAGTTGGTAAATGTTACACACAATCACATCACCTAAGGTGATGGTATTAGGAGGTAGGGATTTGGGGAGGTGTTAGGTCATGAGGGCCGTGAGTGGAACTAGTTCCCTTATAAAAGATTCCTCACAGAGATTGCTCACCCCTTCTGCCATGAGAAAATGCAGCAAAAAGAGACAAGTCTTCACAAAGAGGGCCTTCACTGCCATCGAATCTGCCAGTGCCTTGCCTTGGATTTCCCAGCCTCCAGCATAGTGAGAAACAAACTTCTGTTATTTATAAGACACCTGGTTTATGATGTTTCATTATAGCAGCCCCAACAGACTAAGAAAATACCATATTTTATTTATCCATTCATCCTTCAATGGGCATGTAGGTTGTTTCCACCTTTTGGCTATGATGAGTCATGTTGCTATGAACACGAGCATGCAAATATCTGTTCAATTCCGTGCTTTCAATTCCTTTGGGTATAAACCCAGAAGAGGAATTACTGAGTCATGTGGTAATTCTAAGTGCTATTTGAGGTTCAAAATAATACTTATTTTAAAATACCAAGTTGGGTGTGGCAGCACCTGTAGTCCTTGTACTCAGGAGGCAGATGCAGAAGAATGATGAGTTTGAGGCGTGCCTGGGCTACACAATGAGACTCTAAAAAAAAAAAAAAAAAGGTCATAATTTTGGAGATCCAGATGAACACATCCTCCAGTGTTATGCGTTTGTGTTGTTCTTGCCCACACTGCAAGCCAGGCTTGTCACTGCTTTTTTTTTTTTTTTTTTTTTTTTTTGCGGTACTGGGGGTTGAACCCAGGGCCTCGCGCCTACATGCTCTGCAAGTGCTGGACCCCTGAGCTGCACCTCAGCCCAATTTTTTTTTAGTTTTTGAGACAGGGTCTCACTAAGTTACGCAGACTGCCTCTGGTCTGGACCTTGCGATCCTCCCGCCTCCGCCTCCCGAGCCGCTGGGATTACAGGCCTGCGCCACCATGCCCGGCTGGTCACTGCTTTAACTAATAAAATGCAGTGATAGTTTGCCAATTCCAGGACTATCCCTTAATTAACCTGACCGCTTCTGCTTCTTCCTCCTTAGAATGCTTACCCTTGGAATAATTCTTGGAAGTCATCCACCATGCTCTTAGACACCGCAAGCAAACCCTATGGGGAGGGAGACCCATGGAGAGAAGCAGGGACCTTAAGTGACAGCACCAGCTGAATTCCCAAAGTCCACCTTGCTCACAAAGTCCAGCCATTCTAGCCATCTCAATCTTAGCTGAGCTCCCACTCAAGCCTTCGGATGATTGCAGACACTCATGGCCCCAGTTAATACTACCTGAAGTAGGAGACCCACTGAATGAAAGATATAGGTTCTTTGTTGTGGTGGTAGTCCTCACCCCTGTGTATTTGGAGGATGAACCCAGAGCCTCATGCATACTTGGCAAGTGTTCTACCACTGGGATCACACATACTTTGCAACTGCTCTGCACTAGGCTACATCCCCTGCTCAATTTTTATTTTTTATCTTGAAATAGGATCTTGCTAAATTATACAGGGCTGCCTCTGGCCTCGAACTCACACTCCTGTCTCGGCCTCCTGAGTTGGTAGGATTATAGGCATGCGTCACTGTATCTGGTTTAATCATTGTTATTTTAAGCCCAAAAGTTGTAAGGTGATTTGTAAGAGTTTTAGCTAACTGAAACAAATCTCTTTCAAGTGTTTTAGAATAAGATCAAAATGTATCATACCCAATGTGGAATGTGGGGAGAATCTGAGATACTGATCTAGAGAGAAGTAGGCCTGCAGTCTTTAAAGATCTTAAACATCTCAAGACTTCACAAAAAAGAAGATGGAAGGCAGTTGGCGGGAAATTGGCCCAACCCCTAGAAACAGTAGCTACATTAGATATTTTTATAGTTGTGGTGGTGGTGGTTTTGCTTGAGTTAAAGGCCCAGCTGGCCCAGAGCAGCACACCAGTTAGCTGTTATCTTCCTTATACCCAAGATGGTAGGCAGGGATTTTTTTCCACATATGTCTTGGCAAATGGCTTTTAGGGGATTTGAACTCTTAAGTAGAAACTTCCTTTTGCCCAGAAATTATTGTACAGCAGTGTGATAAGAATGAATTCAACCAAGTGTGATCTCAGATTCCTATAGGCTCAGAAAATAAGCAGACTGAACATGAAGACTTCGAAGGGGTGGCTGAGGCATGTAGCTCACTCACCCAGCCCCTGAGTCCTGAGCCTCTCTCACTGCCAGAATCAAAAATGAACCAGCTTCTGCATCACTCCATTCTCCCAGTGGAAGGAAGGCCCAGGGCCCACACCTGCCAGAACTGCCCTGACCTTAGGCAAGAACAGTGGACAAAAGTTCACTCATTACTCATTAATATATAATGAGCACATACTATGTGCCAGTTAAGTGCTATGCTGGGCAAGTTCATAAATAAAATAGACCTTGGCCATCCTGTCACAGAGACTACAAACCAGTGCACACAGATTATATAAGCTAGCTATCATCATTATAGCAGAAACCAACCCAAACAAACTCATGGAGAAAAAGGTTTATTGCAAGCTCACAGTTAGAGGATCAGTCCATAATGGTAAGGCAGGCATGGCAGCGGAGGAGGCAGGGCCTGTATCATGTAGCATCATGGCATGGTGGGGTAGGAGGCAAAGAGAAACCCAGGCTGAAGGACAGGGTAAAAACCTCCAATGGCCTGCCTCCATGGAGCCATTAGCACAAAGCAAGAATTCCACCTCCTAAAGTTCTATGACCTCCATAAATAGTGCCAGCACCTGGGACCAAACATTCAAACCCATGACCTTTTGGGGACATTTACATCTAAAGCATAACACTAATGAAAAACAAGGAAACCAGAAAAACAGTATAGATGCCACATTTGTTCCTGCCTTGGAGGCCATTTGCATGATTTCCTCTATTTGAAGTACTTTTTTTCCCCCAACACAAAGGTTAAACCTAGGGCCTTGCATATGCTGGGCAAGTGCTCTAACCCTGAGCTGCACCCCTGGTCCCTTTTTTATTTTTTATCTTGAGATAGCTAGGATTTAGCTCAGTTCTAGAGCACTGCTCTGTAGTCTCTGAGGTCTCAAGTTTGATTCCCACCAGTGCAAAAGTGGGAGAAGGATGTGGCAATTCACTCCCAAGGAAATCCCGAAACAGCCATTGAAAACCTTCTGGGGGTCGCTGAGTTGGATATGACTCGACAGCACCTAACAACAGCAACAACAATCTTGAGACAGGGTCTTGCTAAGTTATGCAGGCTGCCCCTGGCCTCAGGCTCACAATCCTCTTGCCCCAGACTCCCAAGTACCATAGTGCCTGGCTTTATTCTCATGTTTTTGTCATTTGTGGGTCAGCTTAAATATAACCTCCTGGCAATGGCCTCCCTTCTACCACTCACTCTAGTGCTTCCCTCTGATCTCATTTCCTGAGTAAGACTTACTATTATTAGGTATTTTCTTGTGTACTCATTGGTTTATTATCTTCTCTCTCCCATAGATGAGGGAGAAAAGAGAAATTGGATCTTGCCTATCTCTCTCCTGCTATTTCTGAAGCTCCTAAAACAGTGCTTGGCATGTAATACATACTCAATAAATTTAAAGAAATAAATGAGCAGTGACATAAAATTGGCACCTCATTTTTTTACCACTAAAGAAATATTTATTTTATCCTGTGTAACTCAATTGGTAGTTTTACTTACTCTTCATCCAAAACAAAAAAGAAAAAATACCACGTATGCATTTATGCATATGTGATAATCTGCACATTTTTAAAAGGACAAGTGTATAGTAATGGAAGAAGGACCGGGCAACCCACTCCCAAAAATCAATCTGCCATTGAAAACCCTATGAATAGCAGAGAAGTACTGACAATACTGTTTTGCTTGTTGTATGTAGGGTCACTATGAGTCAGACATCAACTTGATGGCACCTAACAACAACAACATATAGCCAATTGCATCTTCTGTCCTTCTTAAGAAAACTGGGATAATCAGAGAGGGTTGGTAGAATTCCAGCCAGAAGCAATGCAGGTGGGCATTTTTGTCAGAGGGGTTTCTTACCCGGGATGAATGTGAAATATCCAATGGGCATTTGGAAATCTTGAAAACAGTGCGCTGGGCCTTGTTACTGTTACCACAATCTCAGTGAGTTTGGTTGACTTGAAGACCCCCAGTCCACAAGCTAGAATTCATCATCAAATATTGCAAAGTCAGTGTCTATCCAACCACACCCTGAGCACTTACTTGTGAGCCATGAACCAGGCACTGGACAGGGTAACACCCTCTGACCTTGAGGTGTTCAGACATCATGGAGGAGCCTAAAATCAAACCTAACAAATATGATATGTTCCTCTTCATGAAACAGTGGAGCTTGATAGTGTGTTATAGGAACACACTGGCAGGCCATCTCACACACCCTGGGAGAGTCGTAGGGGCTACCTGGAGGAGGTGTTTCCCATGTTTAATGCTGGGGACAAGAAGAAGTTGTCAGGAGAATGGAATGGGGACAGCTGGGCTGAGGGACAGGAGAGTGTGGGCACAGAGGGGAGGAACAGCTTGAGGACTCAGACAGCAGTGAGCAGCTCAGCTGCTGGAGATGAGAGGGAAAGGAGAAGTGGGGGATGGGACTGGTTAGCAGCAGAAACTGCCTGGGAGGCACCAGCCCCACTTCCAACGATTAGATCCTCTCTGGTACCTTTTATTCCCTGTCTTAATATCCCACCTGGGACCTAGTAACCTACAGGATAAGTACCGCAGTTCAGATTTATGAAGACAAGCATGGGCGTTTTTGTTATTGTCGCTCCTTTCTTTAGGAAGTTTTTTTCTATCTATATTACCGAGTCTGAAGGTTAGCATCTTTCTCTTTTACTTCTTTCTGCTCCTAGTAGCAGCTAGCTTTTAAAAACTCAGCATATGTCCACTAACTTTGAGAAACTGCGGCAAAGAACCCAGGAAATTTCCACTATTTGGACAACTGGCAAAGAAAATAGCTTTCTCCTAGTACCAGGCAACCGTTTCAGCCATGCCACAATTAGACAGAAAGATGGAGAACAAATTCAGGAAGAGAGTAGCATTTCTTTCTGGTTTATTGGAAAACCTGTAGACTCAAATTCTGTTTTCCTTTCATTACATTTATTTGTAACTGATACCTACAAACATAAAAATTGTACATATTAGTGAAGTACACGTGGTGCTTTCATACATGTACACATGGTGTAATGCTTAAATCAGGTTAACCGTATCTAACACCTCACTTATCATTTCTTTATCACAAAAACATTCTAAATCCTTTCTTCTAGTTTTTGAAATATACAGTTCGTTATTGTCATCTGTGGTCACCCTACACTCCAATAGCAAACCAAAACAACTTGTTCCTACTTCACTGAAAATCAGCACCCATTAACATTTGTTTGTTTGTTTGTTTGTTTTAGTGGTACTGAGGAGTTGAACCCAGGGTCTCACACATGCTAGGCAAGAGCTCTACCACTGAACTGCACCCCCAGCCCCTTTTTTACCTTTTATTTTGAGACAGGGTCTCACAAAGTTACATAAGCCTCGAGCTCACAATCCTCTTGCCTCTGTCTCCTGAGTCGCTAGGATTACAGGTGTGCACCACCATGCCCAGCTGAGATTAACTTCTTCAGATCCCACATAAGTGAGATCAGGCAATATGTGTCTTTCTGTGACTGGCTTATTTCACTTAACATAATGATCTCCAGTTCCATACATGTTGTCACAAATGACAGGATTTCATTCTTTTTATGGCTACATAGTATTCCATTATGTGTATTTTCTTTACCTACCCATCAGCTAATGGACGTAAGTTGTTTCCATTTCTTGGCTTTTGAGAACAGTGCTGCAATGAACATGGGAGTGCAGATGTCTCTTCAACAGACTGATTTCATTTCATTTGGAAATATACCCAGCAGTGGGTTAGCTGGATCACATGGTAGTTCTATTTTTAATTTTTTGAGGAACCTCCCTACTGTTTTCCATAATGCCTATACCAACAGTGTGCAAGAGTTCCCTTTTCTCCACATCCTTGCCAGCACTTGTTTTCCCCTGATGTAATAAAAAAAGTAAGTAATTCTTGTGGTTTCATCTGCTTTGTTAACCAAAACACCTGATTATTAAAATGGGCTCCATGATACTGTAAAAACCAAGAGAAATTTGAGAGGCCAAACATGGGTACGTTTCCAATTACCCTCCCAGGCTTTTAACATGAACTGCTCAGCAAGAAACATATTGAACACATGTAAACCCATACCCAGAGTCCCCCTTTAGTCTCAAAATCTATCATGCTGCATTAATATACATACATCCTGGGTTCTTAGAGACTTGCAGGTTCAGAACCCAGAAGGCCAGGGTGGAGCTAAGAACTATTAAGCAAGTTGTAGAGTGCTAGGCATGGTGGTGCACTCCTGTAATACCAGTACCAGAGAGGCTGACGCAGGACGGTAGAGAATGCAAGACGAGCATGGGCTACCTATCAAGTTTAAGTTCAAGGCCAGTCTGGGCTATATAGTGACCCTGTCTTAAACAAAACAAACAAAAAACCAACACCATGTTGGTGATACAGGGGCAGAAGTCTCAAGGGACTGTATATAGTATATTCTCTCATGTGTTGCCCCTGACACTGGTGACACAGGGGTTTTGGCCCTTGAAAGGAGGGGGCAGAGAAAAGCAGGGAGGGCTCCACAGCAAAGTAAACCTAAAAGATGATGACAAGTTCCACAACAAGAGTGAGAGTTGACCTTGAAGTAGGGTTGCCAAATATAGCAAATAGAGGACTGTCAGTTAAATTTGAATTGTAGAAAAACAATGTTTAGTATAAAATAATGAAAAATGTTTTAGTGTAAGCATAAGCCAAGTAAGTATATGTCAAGACTATGCAAAGACATTTGACTGTGTGGATCACAATAAATTATGGATAACATTGCAAAGGATAATACCAGAGCACTTAATTGTACTCATGAGGAACCTGTACACGGACCAGGAGGCAGTCATTCAAACAGAACAAGGAAATACTGCTTGGTTTAAAATCAAGAAAGGTGTGCATCAGGGCTGTATCCTTTCACCATACCTCTTCAATCTCTATGCTGAGCAAATGATTTCAGAAACTGTATTTTATGAAGAAGAATGTGGCATCATGTTTGGAGAAAGATTCTTTAACAATTTGTGTTATGCAGATGACAAAACTTTACTTGCTTAAAGTGAAGAGGATTTGGAACATTTTACTAATAAAGATCAAAGAACATAGCCTTCAACATGGATTACACCTGAACATCAACAAAACAAAAATCCTTTCACCTGGGCCAGTATGCAGCTTCATACTAAATGGAGAAAAGACTGGGGTTGTCCAAGATTTTGCTTTACTTGGTTCTACAATCAACACCCACGGAAGCAGCAGTCAAGAAATCAAAAGACACATTGCATTAGGAAAAGCTGTTGCAAAAGATCTCTTTAAAGTGTTGAAAAGTAAAGATGTCACATTGAAGATGAAGGTGTGCCTGACTCATGCCCTGGTATTTCCAGTGACATCATATGGTTGTGAAAGCTGGACATTGAATAAGGGAGACAAGAGAAGAATTGATACTTTTGAATTATAGTGCTGGAGACAAATATTGAATATATCATGCCTGCCAAAAGAACCGACAGATCCGTCCTAGAGGAAGTACAACCAGAGTGCTCCTTGGAAGCTAGAACGCCTAGACTGTGTCTTATGTATTTTAGACATGTTGTCAGGAGGGACCAATCCCTAGAGAAGGACATCATGTTTGGGACAGTGGCAGGTCAACAGAAAAAAAGGAAGACACTCAACTAGATGGATTAACTGATACAGTGGCTGAAACAATGGGCTTAAACATAATAAAGATCATGTGCCTGGCACAAAGTTGGGGAGTGTTTTGTTCTGTTGTACATAGGGTCCTTATGAGTCAGACCCACCTAACAATAACAACAGCAACAAATATGCCAAGTATTATACAAGATATACTTACACTGAACCATTTTTCATTGTTTTCCTGCAATTTAGATTTAACTTAGAGAACTCTCTATTTTTATTCTCTAAGTCTGCCAGTTCAAATTTAAATGAGTGTCTTGTATTTTATTGGGCAACCTGACCCTGTGAAGTCTCTAGTTTACCAGTTCCTCCCTCCATCAGTCTGACCCTAGTAGTTTCTTTCCCCTTTACCTTTCTTCTGGCCTGTTCTCCCTCATTCCCCATTCATACAAAGGATCTGACAACAGATTCCATATAACTGAAGATCATTCAATAGCAGTATTTTCTCTTCCCTGTATTTGCACATTTGCTGTTGTGTTGTTGTTGAAAGTTTAAAGACTTTATTCCCAGATAAAATTACCCACAAAGAATCTGCAATGGGTGAGGGGAGATCTAAAGGTGACTTTCTTTAACATTTCAAGTAGGCCAAGCAGACCATTCTGCAAATCTGACAAGAGTGAGCTGTTCTCTCTAGCCCCTCTCTCAGGACTTCCTTAAGAAATCCAATCCACAGTCTCCTCCTGCTCAGGAGTTTTCCCTTGAGCAATGAGGGAGAAATGGAAATCACTAGACGGAAGGAGACAGAGTCAAAGCACCCAACTAGGGCATGGTACTATCTAGTATCTTTATAATTTAGTTTATGTCTGTGTCAGAGTTTGTATGTGGGGTGATAATTAAATGGTAGGTGGTATCAGGGAAAACTACCAAGGTGGAGGCTGATAGATAGATACTGACGACATAAACAAATAGGAAGAGAAAAGTTAAATGGATTTGGCTGTGTAGAAATAATACTAATTACAATCATTTCAGTCAGTCCTCTACTACATAGATGCCTAATTGCCATATGGCACCATAATAATTATGGGTATCATTACATAAGCCTTAAATTAACTTTGGGATGTGATAAAGTATAATTTGATTAGAAAAGGAGGCTCAACATGTTTTGAACTGAGCTTTCCCAGAATGTTCCTCATGAAGAATGGCTACTTGCTACCATAGTGGCTTAAATCTCAAAGAGAAAGGCAACTTTGGTAGGCAGCCCCGAAAGTGGCTCCCAGTGACCCTCACTCACTTCCCTGTATCTATGCCTTTGTGTAGTCCCCTCTAGAGAAGGCTTGACATCATAAACTACTCAGTTTTGTGATGCTGGGGCCGGGAGTGCAAAACAAATTCCTGCTTTGTGAATAACTTCATAGAGGAAGATTGTGAGGCTGGAAGAGAAGGCAGGGATCGACCCCTTCCTGCTTGCTTCCATTTTGCCCCGCTGGGAATTTAACCCAGAGCCTCATGCGTGCGAGGCAAGCGCTCTACCACTGAGCCACCCTGACCCCCTATTTGCTTCCATTTCTAACCTATAAGCATCACCCCAGCAGCACATACCCAGCAGCAGTAGCTCCTGTGGCCGCAGCTCAATGTAGTTTGTGGTTTCTTCAACACTTGGAGCACCAGCTTCATGCTGAGCCTTGCTTGAGACACCAGCACCAGCTCCTTAGAGCACCGGGCCCCAGCCCTCAACACCCTGCCTCTGAGTTTCTAAGTTTCAATAATTCCAACCTCTTCCTTTTGTTTCCCAGGCTGGCCATAGGCATGGTGGCTGCTTCCCGCTATGGCTACTTCTTTGATTCCTCAGAGTTCTAGTTTGCCTTTTCAGTTACTCCATTAACAATCATTTCTATTAAATCCTCTGTTAAAAAAAAAAAAAAAAACACCTGGTGTGATTTACCTCTTGATTGTACTTCTCTACCCATGACCAGGCTCAGTCCCAGCTTTCTATGTTAAGCCTCTAGAGAGAGCTGCCTGCCCTGTGTGTATATAACCTTGGAGCGAAGGTCTCCTTCCCCTGGGGAACCCAGGCTGTGACACTCGTACCAAACTCCTTCATCAACTTAACTCTCTTTTAGACCCTTTATTCCTTTAGGGGATTTGTTTCGTGTCTTTCCTCCAAGCGAGGGAATAGAGACTCTTCCACCTGGCCACCACAAAAACGTTCATTCATGCCTGGAATATTCTGCCCAAAACCATCAGCTACCTGAACCCTTCAACTCATTGAGGTCTATGTACAAATATCCACCACCTGTGAACAACAGCCTTCTCTAGCACCATACACTGCCTTCTTTTTCTTTATGACACTTACCAGCTGACCAATTATTTACAATGATTTGTGTCTCTGCCCACTCAAAAGCAAGGCATTTGATTGTTTGTAGCTGTCTGTACTCAGGGCCAGTGTTTAGCACACAGTGAATTCAATAAAATTGGTTAATGAATTCATTCATTCATTCACTGAGTGCCATGCCCTATGCCAGACACTGACAATGCCTTTGGAAAATTCTGGTCTAGAAAGGAAATTGGATAAGTAGAAAAATAGTTGTAAGACAATATGGCAAGTGCTATAATTGAGTATACTTATTAGTCAAGATGAGCAACCTAGGCTTCCAGAGAAAAGCTTCCAAGCACATCATGGGGTGGTCTGGGAAGTCAGGCAGGTGACAGTAGAGGTCTCTAGGGCCTCAGGGATAAGAGGATAATGAGATAGGAAGGCCAGGCATACCCTGAGACCAGGGCTGCCCCTTCTGGAAATTTGTTACTCAGGACACTAGCTGGTGTGGATGTGCAGAGAACCATGGGGGTGGGGTATTCAGGCTTATAGTGCAAAAAAAACAAGGAGAAACAGAAACATAGACCAGGAGGAAAAGAGCCAAAAAAAAAATAAAACCCACACTTTGGAGTATTGCTGCTATTAGAAAGACATCAGACTGTATGTACTGACATTGAAACAAGGCACATGGTATAATATTAAATGAGAAAAGATTACAGAACTGTATGGACACATTGACATTCATTTGGTTCAAATATCCATGCTCACGTGTTTATATAAATGTGGAAAATCACCAAGAAGGATGAAACTGAGCTGCTCACCTGCAGACACTGGGACTATGGGGTGTTATTTGAGTCTGTTGTAACTTACAGGTTAACTTTCAAATTGAAGGAAGGAAAGAGAATTAAAAAAACCATCCAAGCAGTTGATGGTCACCGAGTAGCAGGAAAAGCTGACCGTTCATAGGCCAAGTAGGTGGAGATAATTTGTCAAAGTAGGTCACAAGGGTTAAGGTAAACCTGAGGCAAGAGTCAAGAGGATGAGGTAATTGGAGACAAGGTCACTGGCAGGGTGGGAGGGAGGGGGCAGAAATATAAGTAACCTGATTTCAAGAGAGATGCTGTTGACCCTCTGGCCTTGCAGCTACGTCATATAGGCCTGAGATGTGCACAGAGGTCTTGGCCTTGGAGCTACCTGCAGCTATGCTGTGACCCTGGTGGAGACAGGGAGGGGGTTCAGGTGACAAATGGCTTCTCTTAAGGCAGGCCAAAGCCTTCTAGCTGTCCCTAACTCATTGCTCTCTTCCTACAGCACCCAGGAAAAAGAATGTTGTACCCCCTCTGCCTTTCTGCTCCAGCTCCTTTGGCCAAAAAAGATCTTTCTTTGCTCCTGGCAAGATCTCTGAGAGCCGTTAAGGTATTGTGCACTCCTCTCCCCCAGAATCTCCAAGAGGAGTCATGGGCAGCATTTCCCAAAAGCATCTGGCCATAGAGTACACCTTTGTTAGTTAATATATTTTAATTGCCACCAAGTTTTAATTACCACCAAGTTTTAATTATACCCATTATTACATGGATACTTTCTCCTTAGAAAGAACTCTAGTGTATCCTGTTGAAAGGGAAAAAAGAGGACCTGGAGGAGGAGAAAGCACGTGGAGACAGAAGCTATGTGCAGAGTCTGAGGCACCCCAGCCAACACACAACAGCAAGGGCTCAGCCTTGAGGCTGAGGCCAGTGCAAACTCTCTAGCCCAGCCCAGCTGACTGCAGACTCAAGCAATTCAGGTTGTTCAATGAGGAACACAGACAAGCCTGTGTTCAAGTCTGAGTCTTGCCTGAAGTCTTGATCCAGACAATAATTGGTTGTTTGATCAGGCAATAATTGGTTGCTGTTCTAAACCACCAAGTTTTGGAGTGGTTTGTTATGCAGCAATACATAACTCATACATCTCCTATCCTACCCCCAGCATCAACCTCCCTCCCTCCCTCCCAAGGAAATACCAGTATTATCTTAAAGATTGTTTCTTTCATTATTTTTCTCTTAATAGTTCTATCAAGTACATTTATATCTTTACATGGTCTATTATAATTTTGAGCTTTATAAATATAGAGTCAAGCACGTGTATTGTAGATTGCTATTGTTAGTTGGACCTGACTCCTAGCAACCCTAAGTAAAGCAGGACAAACACTCCCCAACACTGTGCCATGCACATGATCTTTCTATGTTTGAGCTCATTGTTGCAGCCATTATGTTTCTTCTCATTTTGAGTTGTGCCACATCAGCAAAGAGGTCCCAGGGGCTTTGTATTATAGGGAGAATGAAATTGTGGGATACTCACCCAACGGAATGTTATTACAGCAGGAAAAATCAACATTGCTTGCTACACAATACTACAGATGGATGAACCTCAGAGAGAGTTGGATTAAAAACAGCAAGTTGGGCTGACTCTTTTGAGCAGTCCACACTAAGTTCTGTGTAAGAGTGTGTCTCCTTTCTCATTTCTCTTAAACTCACTACTCTTTCTAAAAATAAAAATAAAATGAAAAACAGCAGGGGGGTGGGATGTTCAATTCCAGGATTATAAAAACAATAAAAATACAGCAAATTGCAGAAGACTACTATACAAATCATCTTTCCATATAATCATTGGCCATTTCCTCTTTGAGGCTTTGGTTAATATACTGTGACCAGTTTTCTTTGGAGTTGTCTTTTTCTTGTTTTATTGGAATTCTTTATATATTCAAGAAGTGTATCCTAACAGTACATTACTAGGTATTGCTTGAATCTTGAGAAATGCTTTCAAGAATAGAGTTTACAATGAGCAAACAAACAAAAACACACCCTGGAAGGTACTGGGGAAAATAATTAATAAAATAATGACAAATTACACAGGCTCTTTGATTTATTGGCTGAAAATTCCCAAGGTCACAGACTTAACAGAGCTTTTAGGTTGTATTGCCCAGTCAGGAGCCACTTATATGAACTCGTAGTGCAAAGGTATTCATGTCATATTTTCATTCCTACCAATAGGAAATGCATCATTTAACTTGAGATATGGTCTCTTTTAAACAGTTCCTAAGATAGACCAATGAATTATCTGTCCTTCCTAGCAGTGAATTTAGATCACACTAAGGAAAAATATAGACTCCTTTAACCTCTGAAGAGTCACATTTCTTTCACTTAGGTCATTTGATAGGGCCATTATAGACTCAGATAAGACGTGTGGGACTCTGTTTAATATCTGGCAATTTTCTTGTGCCTCTTCATTTATTAAAACAATGTGTCCATTAGCAGTCATTAGTATGTCCTGTCAAGATGGGGGTTAAAATGATCTTCAAGAGCTTAAGAGAAGATGCTTTTTCAAGAAAAATAGTGGCATTAATTGCTCAGTGGAATAGATACGGCTTTCCCTGCAATAACCTCTCCCTCCTCACCCCATCCTCCCCCCATCCCGAGGAACTGGACACTACTTACCTCTGTCACAGATCCAGGCCATTTTCTCCCTCCCCTATGAGTCAGCTCTGTCATTCCAGCCTGTGGCCTCTCCGGTGGCAGGCCACTACCCACAGGGAATAAATAAAGCTCCTCAGTCTGTCCCAGTGAGGAGCCTCAGACTGATTCTTGCTCTCTCATTCAGCCAAGGGAGAAAGGAGAAGGAGATGCTTCACTTAGCAAACAATCTCATTTGAAGGGACCGTGTTCTAGCCACAGGAAGCAAATCACATTAGGGAAATAACCACCCTCCTGTAGCTCCAAACTGAAACCGATCTCCTTTTTGACCTTTTATCTGAAACACATGCTCTCTGCAGAATGCTCAAGGAGTGATTAAAGGGGGAAGTTACCGTTGGGGGGGGCGTGTCTTGATTTAAACACACTTTGTATGTAGTGCTTTTTTTTTTTTTTTTTAATTAAAAGCCTTTGCATTTAATTAGCAAAAGTCTTCCCTCTCCTAAACTTGGGTCTGCCTCCAGGCTTTACTTATTCCTCTCTCTCATGGTGTTGTTATTATTATAGGTGCTGTTGAGTCACGTCCAACTCATAGCCACCCTATGTACAACAGAATGAAATACTACCCGATGCTGTGCCTTGCCCAGCACTATGTCATTGCTTCTCTGCTATTCATAGAGTCTTCAATGGCTGACTGTTTTGGACATGGGCTGCCAAATCTTCCCATTTTATGCAGTGCTGGAGATCGAATCCAGGGCCTCAGAGAGTACAGCGCAGAGAGCAGCACTCTACCAAGTGAGTTAAACCCCAGCCCCTTCTCTCTCTAAGGTCGTATCTATTTTCCTAGGTGTTAATAATTACATCAGTTAAGATACCTTCATCTGGAAATAATAAAATACCAACAAACACTGACTTAATAAAGACCCTCCTGAAACCCCCAACCTCCCTCCTAGCCTGTGAGGATGGACTCCCATATTTCTACAGAAGGAAAAAAATGTCGACTTCTTAGTTTGGGTTTTAAGATTTTTCTATTTTATTTCCAAAAGGATTCCTCATTTTCCTCTCTTTCAGGTAGGCTAGCTAACTTACTGTTCCCTGAAATCTGCTGTATGTATTTCCATTACCACACATGTACCCACACTGGTCCCCTAGATAGAAAGACCCTTCCACTTTCTCGCTCCCACCTGAATCCCACAAGGCTAATTCAGGCTTCACTGCTGAAAACTTGTGAAGTATGCTTATTGTTGTTAGGTGCCATAGAGTCAGGTGGGATTCATAGCAACGCTATATACAACAAAATGAAACACTATCTGACGCTATGCCATATCTGGCACTATTGTCAGTGCTTCTCTGCTATTCATTGGGTTTTCAATGGCTGATTGTTTCAGGAGTGGACTGCTGGGTCCATCTCCCAAGGCTACAGCACCTGGTATTTCCAGGCGGTCTCCCATCTAAGGACTGACCCGACCCAATTCTGCTTAGCTTCTGAGATCTGATGAGATGGGATGCCAGGATGGTATGGCTGTAGACATCATAAGCGTTTTCTCCTCTGAAATCCTACATGTTTATCCTTGTGGAATGCTGAGCCACTTAAAAAAAAAAAAGACTACAGAATTAAATAACTGGGTAAGTGTAACTCTCCTATGGTCATATCCCCAGGGCTTGGCAATGTATACAATAATACTTGCACGACAAAGATAGAATGATCATTCTTGAATATTGAGAAAAGTTTAGATATTCCATTCTAATAATTAAGCTTCAGGAAATTCAGAGCTCTTTCATAGAATAAATGTGTAGCACTCCAAACCAAGGCTGCAACAGATTCTTCAAGAAGAGTATCCATGGAGCTATACAATACAATGTCACCTATCAGTGCAGAGGCCATTCATTCATTCATTCGTAGCCAAGAAATTGCAATTTTACTGCTTGATGACTGCCACTCCAATTCTTGGCAAGTGAACTCTCTGCATTTAGGAAAATATCCTGACAAATTGCTTTGGGATAGAGAACGAGATCCAGGTAGGATCAACAACATTATTTGGATCCAGGTGCCATATTCATTCGTTGTTGTTGTTGTTAGGTGCTGTCGAGTTGGTATCCAACTCATAGCAACCCTCATAGGGTTTTCAATGGCTGACTGTTTTGTAGGCCAGTGGAGAACTTATCTTCTTAACAATTTCTTCATAAAGAAACGTGAAGCTGCTTAAAGAAAAATGGCAAAGTCATCAAGACAGAACTTTGTGTCGAAAAACAAGTGGATACACAGAATTATTTTCAGCTCAAGTATTGTACAAGAACTATAGCAGAAGAGTAGGTGGCTTTGAGTTTAATTGTTAAGATCAGGTGAAGGGAGAGGCTGGTATCAGGTTCCCATAGAGCTTCTCCGAAGGAATTTGTCAAAGAAAAGCTGTTTGCTTTGCTTTGCTTTTACATCTAGGGTTCTTAAACCTAGCAGAAACTCTGGCTCTGCCACTTACTTTTGTCAAAAGTCTGAAGTCTGCATCTTGTTTTAGGTACTCACACATTTATAAGAGTCACACAAGATTGAGTTCTCTTTATGAATCACATTTGTTTGGTAAAATTGTCTATATTCGTACTGATGCTTTTGGCTATGAGTAACACAAAACTCCATTACAACTGGCTCATATGCTAACGGGGACTTATTGGTCCATTTCACTAAAAGATCCAGATGCTGGGTGGCTACTAGGTATGGTTCCATCAACATCTAGCTCTGCCTGTCTGTGATTGGCTTGTCTCTTCCCTTTTTTGTGGGCTGCCCACATCCTCAGGCTATCGCATTTCTTGGTCTCCCAATCTGGCCATAATGAGGTCCCAGGAAGAGAGACCATCACATCCAATAACATCATTCTTAAAAGGAACCTTTTCCCTTGAAACTCCCACAAAAAAACTTTCTGTTTCATTTTATTGGTCAGAATAGTCACACGTCCACTTCTCAACCAATCCCATTGGTCTAAGGAATGGCACTCAATAATTACCCAAGGGTCTGGATTCCTGAAGTAACCTCTGTGGCAAGGGAGCAGGATTTCCCATAGGCCAATTAGGCCTACACTACAGCAGAGACAGGGTCAGCTTCCCTAAACCTTGGGACCTCCAGACAAAAGTCAGATTGCTGTCAGAAATAGGCAAGAGGAAATGGATGCTGAGTTGTTCTTCAAAGTTCATTCTGTGCAAACTTTTAGAATATACTACTTCATCCCAGAGGCTACTAAACAGGATACAGTCGTGTCTGATAACCAAAGGCTGTAATGTTCACAGAGTTGGAGTCTGCCAGATCGTTATCAAACAAAGTCTAAAAATTGCCACAAGGAAATGAGAAACATGTAAACAATTACAGCTCTGTGGGTAACTGTACACCCGCATACGTGAAGCCAATTGTTCCCATTCCATATGGGATACTAATCAGTTTAATTACATGGAAAAAAAAAAAAAAGAAAGAAAGAAAGAAAAGGAAGCTCAAGAACCAAAACTGCTCTAATGTGTCATTAGAGGAAAAAAACAAAAACAAAAACAGAAACAACAAACTAATTTAAAAACATACTCTCTTCAAATGGAAAAATAGATAAAATGCTGGAAAGGGTCAATCTGTAGTGAAATAGCCCTTAATTGCTATTTTTTTCCCACAGAAGAACACAGATATTGGAAAATATACTCTCTTTATATAGAAAATTAGATATAATGTTGCAAAAGATCAATTAGAGACTAAGAAGTTTTTAATTGCTATTTATAGTCATCATTCATTAATACCCATTTTCATTCTGTCACCAAATTTACACTCAGAATTTACTTAATTTTTTTAAATGCTATGTTGATGAATTTTGTGGGCAGGGTTTGTAGGCGCTCAATCCCTCCTTGCTTTGGGCTCAAATTGACCAGAAGTACAGTTGACCCATTCTTGCAATGTCTATTGAGGGCCTCTGATGTTACAGGCTGCCCTGTGCCTGTCACATACTCATGTGGTCAGCCAGCTGCCTTCCTTCCCTTCCAGAGGATGAGAGTGCCCTGGAGGTCATATCCCTGGGGACATGAGAACCTTCTTTTGAGAAGCTTGGTCCTTTCTCTGATGTCAGCTCAGCTGGGTCACTGACATACTGAGCTCTCACAATCAAGAAAGAACTGGATGAAATGCTGTGTGGATAGCAAGAGAGAAATCATTGACATAACTCTTGCTACTGCAACCTTGTAAAACCTTGTAACCTTCCTAGAGATAAAAGACAACCAACCAGGACAGAAAGAAGGCCCTGTCCACATAAGAAAGCTGAGGGAACCTCACAGGGAGGATGACAAGCAGGTCGAAACCTGCCTTCCACCTCCTGGTGACCCAGGGGTCAGGATGAGAAGTGAGACTGGTATGAGTAGGGAATAGTGGAAAGAAGATTGGAGAAAAGTCAAATTGTAGAAGCCCTGGAAGTCAGAGAGAGAGAGAGTTAGAGCCAGTACGCCAAGGAAAAAGGGAGCAGACTACATATCAAAAGCAAGAGTGTGATGCAAATGCTTCTTTCCACCCAAAAGAAATCTTGCCCACGGATGCTGCCAGTGTGGTATAGTGGGAAGGATAGTCTTCAGTGTCAGACCAACCTGTGGTTTCATCCTGGCTCAACCACTTAACAGCCATATGACGCTGGGAAGGCCACTTATCTTCTCTGAAACTCAGTTTTCTCTTATAAATGAAGAAATGTCTATATTCTCAAGTTGCACTGCCTAGTATGGTAGCTACTAGTCATAGGTAGTTGTTGCACTTAAAATGCTGCTATTCCAAATTCAGATGTGCTGTAGGTATGAAATACAGGCCAGATTTGGGAGTCTTAGTATTAAAAGAAAAGAAATCGCATAATTCTGAAATGAAATGCTAACATTGGATACTCACTGAAATGCTAACACTGAATATATTGATTTAAATAAAATAATATTACATACATTAATTTCATCTATTTCTTTTTACTTTTTTAAACATAGCTATGAGAAAATTTTAAATTACTTAGCAATAATGTTAGGCAAAGCAAGAAACAGTTCTTTTTCTCTAATGAAAACTGGAAGGGTGATTTTGCTCTCTTATCTCTTTATAATCAGTGAGTATGTCATTTGTAATCAAGGCCACAGTTTCCTTCTATGACCTTTGGCCATGTCATCCCACTATGACTCTGCACTGGGCTTGTTATTCATTTTTCCAATGAGACATTCACACACACAAAGCAAGCAGAGGCTGTCAAAGTGCTTGCATATCAGGGCTTGCTCTCTTGATGCCCCTGGAAACCTTCAGGCCATCTCCATGTGAATAGGCCTGAGCTAGCCTGCTGGATGGTGCAAAGTACTTGGTCAAGGATCCCCAGTGCTCCACTTCACATCCAGCCAACCACCAAATATGTCAACAAGGTCATTTTAGGCCATCCAGCCCCAACTGAGCTGCTTCATCTGACCCAAAAAACCATGAGAAATAATAAAAGTTTATAGTTTTAACATAAATTTGGGAGTGTCTTGCTGTGCTACAAAAGTCAGATATTAGCTTGTGGATAGGCCTGTGTCAACAGTCATGTTAGCACAATCTTCACTGAACCTGGGAAAGGATGAAGACAGGTAAAATCCAGTTACTCTGATCCTATTGGGAGATAATCTCTGCAATGCTATTCTCTCTCTCTCCCCTCCCTTCTCTCTCATTCATTTACTCTCTCTCTCTCTCTCCCTCTCTTTCTCTCTCTATTCTCTCTCAAAAGAGAATCAGAAATGTCAATACCCCAGGTTTTTCTATCCAGGCTTTTCTGACTCTTTGAGGAATAAAGATCTCTTTTTCTGATAGCAAAAATCACTTGGATGCCTGTGCTCAGGTAGGTGTTTATTAATATTTATTGATCTACAGTGTACATAATGCCTACAGGATTTCTGCTACTACTTGTGTGCCTTTATGAAATTGAGGTAAAAGAGGACTTGCTAGGTGGATCAAGTACAAGATGGTGTAACTTCCTCTCAGGGCTTACTCAACCTTAAAGTAGGACAAATGGCTCAGGGAGGAGAGTTGGGGCTGACTCTCAGCCCTTGCATGAACCCCTTCAGGCCTGAGCACAGCACTTCTGCAACCGTAGGGTGGCCCAAGTGACCCTATGATACTTTGGATTCGATAAGACTTTGAAGTGAAATTGTATTTGATTCATAACAATGGCACCTACGTGATTTTGAAAAACAATGATTCTTTACTCTGCAGAAAAAGCTTGGGAGTTTAAAATGGATTCAGACTTCTTATCATTTTACCCCTCCCTGAGGGTCTGTAGTAAGCAGCTGGATTCAGACCACTCCAGGTTGTGTCTAATGAGCAAAAGTGGGTAGGATTCAGTAAATTTGGTCCATCTCTAGCCCAAGTTACAGTTCACAACTGCAGATCAAGTGTGGGAAGTGGGGAAAGAGTGCAAGTAACACCCTACTGCTTTGCTAAATGAATCCCTTTACATTTTGATCACATTTTTGTGTGGAGGGGTATGCCTACAAATGAGTAATTTTTTTATGAGTAATTTTTAACATAAATTATTAATAATACTTAGTTTTATCCAGGAGTTAATTTAAGTGTTCAAGTATCCCAGAGAAATCCTTATGTGCCACCTTCAAAACTACCTTAGCTGGACATGGTGGCACACACCTGTAATCCCAGCACTCAGGAAGCTGAGGCAGGAAGATCTAAGTCCAAGGACAGCTTGAACTATACAGTGAAAAATTGTCTCAGTGAAACCTTGTCTCAAGACAAACAAACAAAGCAAAACAAACAAAACCTGCCTCAGTGTATGAAGAATTCTTCCAAGGGCACAGGTTCCAAAGACAGGCTCAGAAATACTAGCCTATCATTCCTCTCATCCAGCCAAAGACTGAGATAGAAAACATAGCAAAAGTAGAAAACTAACATTTATTGTTTTGTTTTCTAGCTTCATGCCTTCATATCTGTTAAATGTCCTTTTGAAACTATGTGATCTTCTATAACAATGGCTTGTGTTTACAAAAGGTATTCACTTTTTTGAAGCCCTTTCATTTAATCACAAATTACAAACCACACAATTATTTTTAAGTGTTAAAAATGAAATTTTAAAAATGAGAAATTTTCACAATAATCTTATAAGATAACTAAGGAATGCACTATAGTTTTGCCTGCTTCAGAGATGAGAAAAATTGGAGGACAGAGGAGTCATTCTCAAATTATTAACAGAACTAGTCAATGAAAGGTACTGTCTACTACATGAAGCTACTTTATACAGGGCAAAGACAAGTTAAAAGTACAATATTTTCCAAATTTTCTGTTAATCCAAGCCAGTGGTGCACTGGTAAATGTTTAACAACTGGATCTCCAACTGAAAAAACTCTAATTCGTAGCAGTTGACAATGCTCCTGGTATAAATACTCTCAGTGTGGCTGATTTCCAGCTAGCATATGATGTTGTTAAATACAGAGTTGGAAAGGGATGTAGGGAGCATACCATTATTTAGTGTTTCTACCATACTGATGTAAATCATCTCAAGAAAATGGTAACAGGTGCCGGGCGCAGCGGCACACGCCTGTAATCCCAAGGGCTCGGGAGGTAGAGGCAGGAGGATCTCGAGTGTGAGACCAGAGGCAGTCTGCATAACTCAGCGAGACCCTGTCTCACAAAGTAAAAAAATGGGCTGGGAGTGCAGCTCAGTGGTCCAGCACTTGCAGAGCATGTAAGCGTGAAGCCCTGGGTTCAACCCACAGTACTACAGAAAAAAAAAAAAAAAAGAAAGAAAGAAAATGATAATAGCAGAATAAGTGAATAATTTTTAGTATTTATCACATTTGTTTTTAATGTAATTTATTTAATTGTAAGTTTATCTAATTTAATTTTATGATATTGTATTTCACAAGCAGCTCACCAAATTCTTGAAAAGTTAACAATCAGCTCTCACTAGCCAGTAGGAATAAATCTTCATGCAACCTATCCAAGTCCTCCTTTCAAGTTATTTGAAATTTAAGATAAAATAAATTTCACCCCTAAGGAGCACAGCTAGTTATATACCTTCACACCACCTTCCCCTATCAACACACACATTTTGAACATTTTTAGATTGCACAAATCAATTTTTTATCATGTGGCAAGAGATGGCATGACAATTTGTGAATGGCGTGGGATAAAAGTCAAAGAAAAGTACTGGAGCTACTAGGTTCAGAAGTACTGATATAATTAAAGTATTGAGGGAGTGAGCATTGTTCCTGAATTCCAAAGCAAAGAAAATCCATGCTCCTGTTGAAAAAAAAGAAAGCCCCTTTGATT
Source organism: Pedetes capensis (assembly GCA_007922755.1). Classification (NCBI taxonomy): domain Eukaryota; kingdom Metazoa; phylum Chordata; class Mammalia; order Rodentia; family Pedetidae; genus Pedetes; species Pedetes capensis. The sequence continues at coordinate 98,197 of VMDO01002702.1, read as the reverse complement.
TGTATTATTTGGCTCTGCTATTGACCAAACTCATCTGGATAATTGTATAAGTCTTACTTTGACTGGTTCTATGTTGACCTAAACTTTAGGTGTGGGGTATAAGAGGTTAGTGTTAGGAAAGATTATAGAGATAGTCAAGCCCATCTGGCCATTTTACAGACTGAACCTAAGCTGACCTAGAACTACAGTAAATGAGACATTCAGGGGCAAAAAACATAAGGAGGCACTTATTTTCTGGACAGAGTCAGTGTAGTCAGCCCTAATTGTCTCCTTAAATTCTGTACCTTAGGCACCTGCCCTTACCCTCACCTTTGCCCTGGTCCCAAAACTAATGCACAAAGAGGCCAAGTTCACACGGCTCTTTGGCATCAAAGTTTGAACTAAGTCAGATCTTCTCATGTGTGCCTGGGATCTTCCCACATGTGGTCTGGGATCTTCCAGCTTTGCCCATGACTCCAAGGAAAGACTTCCAAAAGCAAGCAAGAAGGCTGGAATAGTCGTTCTCAATCTAGTTGGCACATTAGAATATTCCAGGAGAGTTTTAAACTTTTTCTAATTCCTGGGTCCTGCTCTCTGTTATTTTTAATTTAGTTGTTCTAGGGTTAACCCTGGGATCATTTTCATGTTTTTAAACATCCTTTATGATTATTATATGCAGCCAGAATTCAGCACCACTACATCATCATAAACATCATAACAGTAATAATTGTTATGGTTTGGATCTCAGTGTCCCCCCCCAAGGTCATGTGTTTGAACATTTGGTCTCCAGCTGGTAGCACTGTTTGTGGAGGGCATGGAGCTTTAGGAATCAGGATTCTAGTTTTGTGGAGGTAGCTCCCAGGGGGTGGGACCTGGAAGTTTTATCCTGGACTTGTGGCTCCAGTAAGCTCTCATTGCCTCCTGCCCCACGGCCATCCACCTGACTGGACGCCTGCCCCGCCACCATGCCTTCCCACCTCTATAGACTAAATCCTCTACCAGTAAGTTCCCAATAAATCTCTTTTCCCTCATAAGTTTTCCTCAGTTGCTTTCCCTACCATCGTGACAAGCAGCTAATACAATGACCATCTTTAAAATGTAAAAAGCAGGTGTGGTGGTGCACTCCTATAATCACAGCACTTGGAAGTCTGAGGCAGGAGTACCACAAATTTAAGGCCAGCCTGAGCTACAATAGGGAAACCTTGTCTCAAATAACAACAACAACAACAACAATAATAATAATAATAATAAATTTTTTAAATGTAAAAAGATCACAAAAAGTTATAACTATGCTAGTAAAAGATCATGTTAGTTAAGAAAGGGCAGGTTCTAATTATGCCAGGTGTATTGAAAATGTGTTTATTTCTATTGTTATTGTTAATTCAGTGCACCTTCTGTACCCGTAAAGAACTATCCTATATAAGAAAAAGAGAAAGGAAAATGAGCAGGGAGTACCTTACCTTTGATTAAGACTCTGGGTCCAATTTGGTCAAAGCACAGTGACCTATAAAGCAGACAAGGAAATCAGTGTTCAAGCAGGCTAGACCTTTGCACTCTCAGTAGCGAAAATGCTTATAATGCAAATCAATACATGTAAACAAGCAAAATGTTTATCTTTCTTAAGAAGGAGCACCAACAAACTATTTTTAAGTACTAACAAAATTTATTGAAGAAAGCCATTGTGAGCGGATGATGGCTTGGTTAATTTGCAATTCATTCTTCCAAATGCACACACTAAGGCAAAGAAAATTTTTTCTCTTTACATTATTATCACATGTATTCACTAGAGAAACAGAACCAACAGAAGATATGTATGTCTACTGTATATGCATACAAATATATACACATACAGTATATATAAATGTGTTATATGTCATATGTAGAGATTTATTATAGGAATTGGCTCATGCAATTGTAGAAACTGAAATTCTGGATATCTGCAATTTGGAGACCCCCACAGTGCCAATATCCAATGGCAGGAAAAGATGAATGTCCCAGCTCACAAAGAGAGTGCAAATTTGCTGCCCTTCCTTTGCCTTTTTACTCTGTTTGGACAATTAGAGGATTGGGTGATGCTCACCCACACTGGGGAAGACCATCAGCTTTACTCAGTTCTCCAATAAAGATGCTGCTCTTTTCTGAAAACACCCTCACAGGCTTACCCAGAAATATATTTTACTAGTATCTAGGCATCCCTTAGCCCAGCCAAGTTTATACATAATATTAACTATCACACCATGAAATGATGTGTGCCTGTTCTGCATTTACTCAAGAATACTCTAAAATATAACTTTTTCTACAACACAAGTAGACCTAGAGATCCAATGTCACTCAAAAGAAGGGTAAGCTTTGTTGAGTTGTAGTGGTGGCTACCTGACTGTATGCATTTATCAAAATTCATAGACCTGCACTCTAAAATGGATAGATTTCACTGTACGTAATTATAGGGTAGCTATTTCCTCTGGGCTTAACATGACCATCAACTCTTGAAACAGAGCACCTGTGAGAACCTCTAAGCAACCTTGGCTTGCAGTCACAGCAAAGAAACAAGAAAAACCATACAGCACACAGCTAGGTCTACGGTAATAGTAACCGGGCTGACAATATTCCCTCTCAGAGGGACAGGGAGGGTTATAAGACCCTTGTGAGACCCTCTCCTGAAATGTCAATCACCACTCCCTCCTGGCCCAGCTGCATATGACGCTAAGTTATATAAGAGAAACCCGACTGACTAGAGGGCAGGACTCTTAGGAAGGATTCTTCCCAGAAATGTTGCTGCCTATGCCACAGCTGGGAAGTCAACCATGCTGCTGCAAGTAACTCCAATAAACTCATTGGTTCACCAAATTGGACTTGACAGCATCCTTTCTTTTGTCTGTCTGCACCCTCTCTATCTGGGGTGAACAGATGTTCCCTTTATGTCTCCCCAGGAAGAGTCACATAACAGCAATGTAGACCTCTTTTTTTTAATGACTATAGAGATGGGCACAGATATTAAACAAATTTTTGCTAAAAATACAAAAAGGGAGACTTTCCTTTTAAATTTGATAAATTAGAAAGTTTTCACTGTCTAAATAAAACAACTAAATTAGTCTCAGTTGTTAAAATAGCTCTTCTGAGCACACAGTTTGTATAGCAGCCCAGGATCTCTTTTGCTCTAAAACTGAAGACAACTGAGCTACTTGCATAATCTTGGATGCCATATTCTAGGCACGAACTATTCATCTTTGCAAACAAATGAAGTCTGATATTAGGAATCACATAGTGGAATAAATTTAAGTGCAATGATAATAGTTAACAAAAATTGAATATTTGTCATGTGTTAGGTATTGTAACACACGTAACAATCTTATGAGGTAAAGGAGGTGATCTGATTTTCGACTAGGACCACTCTGGCCATTATGCTGAGAGTTGATTCAACCTAATAATATGTTGGGGGATGGACAGTGGTGGACAAGAGTGGAAGCAGGTGGATTTATTAGGAGGTCATTGCAATAATGCAGGTGAGGGATGATGGTTTGGTCCAGGGTAAAGGTGATGGAGATGGTGAAATATGTAGTTGCATTTTGGATATTTTAAAGACAGGGCCAACAATTGTTGTCCCTGGATTGAATTGAGGGTGTTAGAGAAAGAGAAGACAAGAATGGATTATAGGTTTTGAGCCCCTGAACAACTGAAAGGATTGAATTACTACTCCCTGGGATGGGGAAGATGGAGGAGGAACAAGTTTTAGAAGACAGGAGGTCAGGAGTTCAGCTTTGAAAATGGAAAGTTTAAGATGTCACCAGCTATCCAGGAGGATTTTCAAGTGAGCAGCTGGAGTGCAAAGAAAGAGTCAGAGTTGGAGGTGATTAGGTCATCCACAGCCATGACACAGGACAAATTACTACTGGGTAGGGGAGGTAAGAAAGAGAAGAGGTCCAAGGACTGGAATCTGGACACTGCAAAGTCTGGAGGTCATGGAGGTACAAACAAAGCAGCAGAGGAGACTAAGAAAGAGTAGCTAACAAGGTAAGGGAAAGGCAGAAAACAGTGGTGTCCTAGAAGCCAAAGGAAGAGAGTGTGTCAAGCAGGGAAAAATATATCTGTTGTCCAAAGATCTTAGATGTCAACCTCTAGTGAAGCAGCCAAAGGGCTGTGCAGCTAGTAGGCCTCCCAGGGCCACAGTCCAAGAGGCCACCCTTCTGCTCAGTCACCTTCCAGTCCCTAACTATCATGTATTCATTATACTCTCCCCCAAATCATCAGCTCCTTTGTCTAGCTAGAGCTCCTCTTATTTATTTCAATATTTCCAGTGCCCACCACAAGCTCAGTAAAAGCTGAATAAATAAATGATGAATGATTAAGTAAGGGAGTGGTTATTTCATAGGTTAGGTATGGGGGCTGGGAAACAGAGAAGTTTAAATGCCCCCTCTTGCCCTATATCCAACGAAAATATGGCCTTTTGTCTGTCTCTTTCTCTCTGCCCCCCCCCGCCCCCATTTCTTTCTTTTGTTGTTTTTGTGGTACTGAGCAGGGTGCTGAACCTAGGGCCTCGCACCTGCACATACTTTGCAAGTGCTCCACCACTGAGCTCCATCCCCAGCCCAGTCCCTTTTCTATTTTTTAAATTGAGACAGAGTCTCATTAAGTTGTGCAGGCTGCTTCTGGCCTTAAACCTGTGATTGTCTTTCCTCTGTCTCCCGAGTTGCCAGGATTACAGGCATTAGGCAACATGCCTGGCTGGTCTTTTGTCATTAAGTGCCACAAGAGTCAGTGATGACTTGGAGCCACTTATTTTGGCTCAAGTGAACCATATCATTGTTAACTTTTCAGGAATTCTGAGAGTTCACTATTAAGTGCAGCCATAATTAAATATCAAATGATGGAAGCATATACCTACAAAACAGTATTAAAAATTAAAGTTAATACTCTAAATGTGTTGCTTCCTAATTATTTTTACTACAGTTTACAAATTATATATGTATACATATATATATATATATATATTTTTTTTTTTCTTGCAGTACTGGGGGCCTCAACTCAGGGCCTCACGCATACTCTGCAAGTGTTTTACCACCAGGCTGTACCGCCAGCCCATTTTTTGTTTTTATTTTGAGTCAGCCTCTCACCAAGTTACATAGGCTGCCTCTGACCTTGAACTTGAGATCCTCCTTCCTCTACCTCCTGAGTTGCTGGGATTACAGGTGTGCACCACTGTGCCCAGCTTGATCTCTATTCTTATGATGATGTTCATCTACCATACCTGGGTGGTGGGAACTCTGTGTAATGGCGTGCTTCTTCCCATCTCTTCCAGCACCATCCTCAGTGACGTCCTGTTGGTAGCTGTAAACTGGCCAAGGTGAGTATTGCCCCATGAAAATGAGCAATTTCTACAAATCAGGGTTCCTCTACTCCTGGGAGTCTGTTGAAAAACATTTGTCATCACACTACTGTTTATTCTATATTGCCCACAAATTCCTCCAGTTAGCAACTTTTCTTCTATGAGGAAGAAATCACTCCATCCCCTGGAAAATAATTTCTTCTGTTCAATTGAACTAACTGAATTTTCCTTTCTCTACCAGAGGTGCTTTGAAGATGTGTGGACAGCTAGCATTCCAGGCCATCCGTCAAATGGGTTTTCAAGTCACCATGGATGACTCCTCTTCCAACCACCACCTGGTAATCTCTTCCTCTGGGATCTTCTGAAAGAAAAAGTTTAGATGTATGAAAATCCATTCCTTATTATTTAACTGGGTCAGCAGCTGAGCTGGTTATGAAATGTGTGTCTGGATCTGAAATGTGGGAACAGACTGCCAAGCTTTAAAGAATTAGAAAAAAAAAAAACATGTATGGCAAATGTAGAGCAGAAGAGGATTATTTTCTTTGAAAGCTAAACCTGACTCCAGCCTCGTCCTCTCCAGGTCCCTTTCCAGCGCCTGAGTGACGCAGTCTGTCTCCCCACTGGAGTGCATTCTGCTCTCTTGAAAAACCTGGAGCTAATGGGATGCTGAGAAAAATCAATCCCTTCTTACTATGCAGGCCTGCTGCTTGGTAAATGAAAAGCGAATTCTTTCTCCTCCTAAGTAGGCAGAAACAAGCCCTGGGAAGCACCTTAATTATACCCTCCTCCTGTCATGAAAAAGAATCCACACTCCAATACTGTGCTTCACTTGCATTTCATTCAAAAAGGCCAAGTACATATCTACTCGCAACACCATGAGGACACAGAATTTCTTTTCTGTCCCCTCTTCCTTCCAAAGAGGGTGCATATCATAATATAATGCTTTTGGAAGAGATTTATTCAATTGAAATCTAACATCCATAATAATGTTGTTGTTGTTGTTGTTAGGTGCCGTCGAGTCGGTATCCTACTCATAGCGACCCTCATAGGGTTTTCAATGGCTGAGTGCTTCGGGATTGCCTTGGGAGTGGATTGCCAGGCCCTTCTCCCATTTTTTGTGGTGCTGGGAATTGAACTCGGGTCCTCAGAGACTGCAGCGCAGCGCTCTACCCACTGAGCTAAATCCCAGCCCCTCCATAATAATATCTAGCCTTAATTAAGCATTTACCATGTGCCAGGCATTATGCTTTAAACACATTCTTTTTTTGTTATCACTATCAAAAACTTTATGAGATAAATTCTACTTTTATTCCCATTTTTCAGTTGAACAAACTAGTTGAGATTGAAAGAGGGCATTGGTTCCCAGCCTAACTAACTCCATTTTGCCCCTCTCTGGCTGTTTTTTTGCCTCTTTAACTTTTTCCTCCTGAGTCACTCTTTCTGCAGTGACTTGTGATTTCAGGTACAACAGGGTTGACTGATTGATAATCTTTATGACAAGGAACCAAAATCACCCCCAGCAACAGCAAATCTTACAGGACAGATCACCCCCAAATGACAGCAATTACCTATGATGGTGAGGCTGCACCCCAGAGCAGGAGTAATCATCCCATGGGAGCCAGACTGCTCCCCTCAAGTGACAACATCAATAACAACTTCTCTGGAACCCCTTGTCAAACCATGTCAAACCAGAACTGAGTACAGATAGTCAGACCAGTGGCCTGACCAAGGCTGCCTGTCCATCGGCTATGTATGCCTCAGCCCCCTCATTGTCTCCCTTTTCTATAAGATCTCAAAGTTCCTGTTAGTCCCTTAAAGATGGACATGGAGTCATGGAATCCCTTTATCTGTTCTTCCCAACATGGCCACATTGATTCTACCTCTTCTCTCTGCCCTTCACCATTACTTATCTTTTTAATTGGTATATTGAGGTGGGTGGTAGAGCCTAGTCTGTTGGGACTCCCAGAGCTGAGGGTTTGGGCCTGAAACTCCAGTAACAAGGCAAATGGACCAAGATTAGATTTGAACTAATTTCTATTTGATTCCAAAACCAGGGCCTCTAAATGCTTAGATCCTTGCTCATGATCATGTCGCAGAAGCAGAACCAGAACCAAATGATAGCTAGAATAGTTTCAGCCTTAACATAAGCCTCTCTACTAAGGATGAGAGCACACAGCCTTGCAAGATAGTGAGCCTCCCAATACCAGCGGTATTCAAAGACAAGTTAAAAGAACACTTCCTAACATGGTAGACTTCTTGCTCTGAGAATGATTGATCAAATCTGCTGCCTGTTGAAGGCAATTGTTACCAGAGAAACAGAGATTGTATTTTTGATAAGAACATAGACTTGTTCCATAAGACCAAATAAGAAATGAGGGGCAAAATGCAAAGATTTGAGCCATCACAAGAACTTTTGCAAAAAAATTTTAACTGACAAATAAAAATTGCCTATATTTATGATGTACAATATGATGTTTTGAAATAGGTACACATTGTGGAATGTCTAAATAAAACTAATTAACATATGCTTTACTTCCCATACTTGGTATTTTTTGTGTGTGGTAAGGATTCTTAACATTTCCTTAGTTAGAAATGTGTCAAGAATACAAAACATTGTTGTTAACTAAAGTCACCAAGCTGTACAAAGGATCTTTTGAAATTACTCCTTCTGTCTGAAATTTTGAACCCTTTGAGCAAGATCTGCCCAACCCTACTTCCTCCTAGCTGTTGGAAAGTATCATTATACTTTGCTTCCATGAGTTCAACATTCTTAGATTCTACCTAAAAGTAAGATCATGCAGTATTTCTCTTTCTGTGCCTAGTTTATTTCACTTAACACACTGTCTTCTGGGTTCATCCACACTGCCACAAATGACAGGATTTCCTTCATTTAAGGCTGCATAGTATTCCACTGTATATTTATATCACATTTTCTTCATTCATCCACTGATGGATACTTATGTTGATTCCGTATCTTGGCTACTTCAAATAATGCTGCAGAAAACATGGTAGTGTAGATATCTCTTCACCGTACTGATTACATTTCCTTAGAAATATAACCAGAAATAGGATCATGATCATTTAATTTTTAATTTTTTTGAGGAACTTCCACATTGCTTTTCATAATGGCTGTACTAATTTACATTACTACCAACAGTGTGGGCTGGGATTTAGCTCAGTTGGTAGAGCACTGCGCTGCAGTCTCTGAGGTCCTGAGTTCAATTCCCAGCACTGCAAAAATGGGAGAAGGACCTGGCAATCTTCTCCCAAGGCAATCCGGAAACAGCCATTGAAAACCCTATGAGGGTTGCTATGAGTCGGATACCTACTCGAAGGCACCTAACAACAACAACCAACAGTGTACAAAAGTTGACTTTTCTGCATATCCTTGCCAATACTTAGCTTTTATCTTTTTGATACTAGTGATTCAAACAGGTATGAGGTGATAGCTCATTGTGGTTTTAATTTGTACTTCCCTGATAATTAGTGGTGTTTAGCTTTTTTTTTTTTTCATATACCTCTTGTTCATTTGTATGTCTTCTTTTGAGAAGTGTTTATTCATGTTGCTTGCTCATTTTTTACTTGGTTATTTGTTTCCTTGTTATTGAGTTACTTGAGCTCCTTATGTATTTTGGATCTTAATCCCCTATCAAAGGTACAGTTTGGAAATGTTTTTTCTCATTTGATAAGTTGTCTCCTTACTTTGTTGCTGATTCCTTTCCAGAAGCTCTTTACTTTGATGTAGTCCCATTTGTCTGTTTTCACTTTTGTTCTTTATGAGGAAGGGCATCTCATAACTAACACGCTGGGGCTGAGGCTCCTCTGGGAATAGTGACTTTCTCTCCACAAGGCTGGTTATGGAAAAGCTGATGGTCACACATATAGTTCATTTTTTCTCTATCCTTGTTCAGGACTTCTTTTTCTCTCACCTGAAGCCTTGCCCCACTTTCCCCAACAGATTCCTCCCCCAGTCTCTTCTCAACCCAGCTGAGCCCCGCCTCGCACTGACCTGAGTCTTCACCACTGTTAGCCAAGACAACCTTACCCTCCATTCTCTGTCTTAAAGATCTCTTTGCTGCCATCAGCAGGTTGAGTACCCAGGAAAATTGAATGAGACAGAGACAGGAGTATGGGGTATTTATTAGGGAGGGCTCTTGGGATCATGCTGTTACACAGGTTAGTTTAGGCATTAGCAGGCAATATGGAGGAAAAGGGGATTGAAAATGGCACCTGCCACCATGATGAAGCAGCCACATGCCTGTCTAAGAACACTGGAAGGCCATGTTCCAATGGATTCCACATTCTACCCAAGCCCTTGAGCCATTTACAAAACAAATACCCTAAGCCCATGTCACACTAGGCGCACAGAGCTGGGCTAATGTCACATTGGGTGTTCCCTAGTTTGAATAAACTAGAAGGAACTTGTGCCAATGCTCTCTTCTTCCACAGCTCTGTCTTCGTTTTTCTCTGTTCTTCTTTCTCTAGCAACTGCATGCACATCTCTTCCTTCTCTCAGGCCCACCATTCTGTCTATTCGAAGCACCTTTCCTTCAAAAAGTCTGCTTGACTCTCCTGTATACTGACTTCTTTAACTTTCTTTGGGTACAAATATCCTTATGCCAGGTCACCCATGGAATGCAGTTTTTCCAAGTTCCTTTACAGATTTACCTAAGCTTCTTCAGGTGCCCCAGTTTTCCCTGTAACTCCTTAAATGTGTATTATCTTTAAGAAATCTATTCTATACTCTCTATCATAATTTCTGTGTTGGGTATAAATTTTTTTATAGGCCTGATACAAGGACCAGGGTTTTGCTGTCAAATTCCAGGAACTGCCTCTTTCTGCTCCTTGTGAATCTCTGGTAACAATACCTGGGGAAGGGAGGAGAGGAGGCAGGGTCTAAAGTCACTGCAACTTAGCCTTTAGTTAACCCCATGGGAGTTCTAGGCTGGGATGGTCCATCCTCCGATGTAGAATTGGCACTAGATGTAGGCTTCCCTGGGAATCTGGCATGAGTTTGGGCCAGGCAGCTGTGTGCGGAAAAGAGAGACCCCAGAAGAGAGCCAACAATAGGCCCATCTGCCAGTAGCACTTCCTACAGCCAGGAGAATATTATGGGTGGCACATCATAGCAGTCATTACACTCCCCCATACCAGCAGAATGCCACTCAGTGCGATACGCAAGGCCCCTGCAACCTAGCCCCTGCTGCCTCTCCAACCCCACCTTTCTCCAGCCCCTTCTGCCTGACTTAGGCACATTCAATTCCTCAAGGGATTCTTGAATGTGCTGCCACTTTCATGATTCTCTTTTACCAAGATGCCATTTCCTGCTCTAATTTCCTAGGGCTGCAGAAACAAATTAGCACAAATGTGGTGGCTTAAAATGACACACATTTATTCTCTGATGGTCCTGGAGATCAGAGTCCAAAATCAGCCTAAGCTAAAAGCAAGAGAATTTTGCCTTTTCCATCTTCTAGAGCTGCATTCTTTGCATTCCTTGGCTCTGAGTTCCTTCCTCCATCTTTAAAGCCAGCCAGGAAGCATCTTGCTTCATTGACTGTTGCTGCTGCTGCTGCTAAATCCACCTTTGTCTCTCCCTTATAAGGGAATTTGTGATTGCATTTAGGGTCCCCACGGATGATACAGGATAAACTCTCCATCTCAAGATACTTGATTCACACTGGTAAAGTCACTTCTGCCATACAATCCCAGGCTCCAGGGATTAGGACCTGGATATCTTCGAGGGCCATTATTCACCAGCCCCACCTGCCTTGACCCCACCCCACTCCACCTTTAAGTCTCAGCTCAGCTGTCATCTTCTGTTCGAAACTTTCCCTGACACCCCCAGGTAAGTAGAACAGGCACCCCTTCTTTGTTCCCTAGCACTTAATCCATGTCTAATCAACTGCTCTGGTGTACTGCACTGCATTCATGAAACAGTGAATTCACTCATTCCTTGGGCACCTTCTATGTGCCAGGCACTGTTGTTAGTTTTGGGGGTTAGAGCAGTGAATGAACTGGACCAAAAGCCCTTCCCTTACCGAGCTGCTACTCTAATGAAGAGAGGCAAAAAAACCTTTTAGATGAAAAATAAATGCTGTGTTAAAAAGAAACAAGGGCTAAGGGGAAAAAAAGTACACAGGGTATAGATTAAGGATGCAGCAGGGAAGATGGAGGTAGTTATAATTTAAAATAAGTGGCCAAAGAAGGCCTCACTGAGATAGTGACCTTTGATAAAGCCTTAAGGGGATTATGGAGGCTCCCTGGCAGAAGAGCATTCTAGACAGAGAACTGCCAGTGCAAAGGCCCTGAGGCTGATGTGTCAGGGAACAGAGGGGAGAACTTCTGGAGAGTTTTGAGCAGAGGAAGGGCAGAATCTGACTTAAAAGAGTTCACTTTCCCAAGGCTGCCATTTAAGCCACAGAGAGTATGCAGTCCACATCACAATCTCACAGACTAAAGGATACTGTCAGAAAAAAAAAAAAAATGGAGCAAAGGCCAAAGTAGAAGTTGATCTTAGACTGGACCCTCCAGAACCATGAGCCCAAATAAGCCTATCTTTACTTCGTAAGTAGCTTGCATCAAGTATTTCATTATATTGATGCAAAGCTGATACAAGGCCTTTCTTCAGATACAGTCACATCAGGAATTAGAGCTTTAACATGTAGATTTATGGGGAACTGACTCATAGTGACCCTTACTGGGTTTTCAATGGCTGATTGTTTCCAGATTGCTTTAGAAGTGGATTGCCACATCCTTCTCCCATTTTTTGCAGTGCTGAGGATTGAACCTGGGTCGTCAGAGAGTGCAGAGCAGCCCTTTACCAACAAGTTAAATCCCAGGACGTTCAATCCATAATAGGACTTTAAAAAATATGACCACAAACTATTATTGTTCCCAATAATAATCATCATCATCATAATAATTGCCTAATACTCTCTAGCATCTAATGCATGTTCAAATTCTCTTAATTGTCTCCAAAGGTAAAATATTTTTTCAGAAGTACAGATTCCCAAGCTCTCCCTAAATGTGGACTTAGCTCTGTCTTGCTGCTGCTTCATCATGCAGCCCTTTGGAGGCCATGATATCTTTCATTGTTATTTTACCCTGATGGAAATTTGCCTATAAAAATTCTTACCAGAATTATGACAATATTGATACATTAGCAGCATAAAAATAGTCTCACTTGGTGTGGTGGCCAGGCACAGTGGTGCATGCCTTTAATCCTTGCAACTAGGAAGGCTGAGGCAGGAAGATCTCAAGTTTGAGGTCACTAGTAGCTTGTGCAACTTGGCAAAACCCTGTCTCAAAAAATAAATAAGTAAATAAGTAAGTAAATAAATAAAAAATTTAAAAAAATACTCTCTAGAACAACTGTTATTTTATAACGAAATACTTTGATCAGTTCTCCATACAGCAGTTAGTTTCTGGTTTTTAATATTTTTATTCATAATTTAGTGATGTTATTTTCATTGGCATTAATTCTTTTTTGGCTTAAGTTTTACCACAAACTTTGACTTAATATCAGGTTTTTGCCCATGTCAAATCTTACCAGTTATAACATCTGCTATTTTGAGTTTTACTTTATAATGATTATGACTACCAAATCTCAATTTTTCTTGATCAGATTTAGATGTCTTTATTTTACCAAGAAGATGTGGTTCTTTGGGAAATTTTCCATCAATAACTACTTTTTCCCTACATGCAATTTTAGCTGTTTTTAATTTTGTTTTGTGCTATTTCTACCAATAATATTCATTATTATTTAATAAAAGGGTGAAAGCTTGAGTTTATTTCTTTACATACTCACACAAAAAAATGTTATGTATCTAAGAGATAGCAAAGGAGATAAAAGTGTGGGAGTCAGAAAATGACAAAAAGGGACATGGAAACAGATTGAGAAAGAAGCTGTAGCTATCTTGGGATCATGTTTGCTAAGTTCTCCAAGGGGCCCAAATATAGTGGGGGTCAAAATGGCAAGATTAAAACAATATGGAGGCTGTGGTATGGTTGGTGAGAGTGGACTGGACAAATAGTTCAGGACTTTAAATCCTGGGAAGTTAAACACACAGCTGTCATCTTGCCACTCCCACCCTCTACCTCCCCCTTTTATGGCCCTCTTATTTCTTTCCTATATTTGTTCCTTTCTATTTCCCTTTCTCTCGACAGTCCATAAAGGGCGTTTAGCAGAAGTGACCTCCAATTTGAGTTTTATCTGTGCCTAGCCCAGTGCTCTGCATTCAGTGAATAATTAACAATTACTTCTTGACAGTAATTATTGAACCACCACATTTATGGTTTAAACCCCCCTGAGCTAGGCCACTGTTAACAAATAAAAATACACGGAACTTGACCTACCACTTCCTGGGAGGTAAGTGGGTGGATGGAGCCAGATTCAGCAATTCTGAACTGCTGGGAGGCCTCTCAATCTGTCTGCAGAATTGAAGGTTGAAACGTTTTATTTTTTGCCGACGTTCCCTAGCAAATGCCTGCTGCACACCCACACACTTAGCCAGTGAGGAAACAAGAAGAGCTGCTGGAAGAACTATTCCCTCTGGGACCAATAATCACAGAAGCAGCCATCCCAAGGCTTCTCCTCCAAACCTGGCTCCTAGTTCCTCTTTTTGGGCCAGTGGTTGAAGCCAAGGACAAGGGAGGCTTGGAGGGAAGGGCTAGGGAGGGGCTGAAGATGGTGGCCTGCCTGAGAGAGGGAGGCATCAGGGGAGTGTCCCTGCGTAGGCTGGAGGGGATGAAAGGGTTGAACAGGCAGAGACCCAGCCCAGCTGAGACGGTAATAGAGAGAGGACCCCAAGGCTGTGTTAAATGACCGGATGGCAGCATCCTGAAAGCAAACTGTGGCTACAGTGTTAAGGCTGAAGATTAGCAGAAAGAAAACACAGGGTGAAAGAGAAGGATTTTCTTTTTTTCAATAGGAGAAACAGGAAGAGAAGGACCTAGTATTTTTCAAACTTGGGTGCCAGTTGGAACCACTGAGGGAGCTTTAAGATAGAAACCTGGGCCCCACCAGAAACTGATTTAGTTGGTCTAGGGTGGGTTACCAACAAATCTGTCCTAGAATAAGTGTAACCAGAGTGCTCCTTGGAAGCAAGAATGGCCAAACTGCGTCTTACATATTTTGGACATGTAGTCAGGAGAGATCAATCCCTGGAGAAGGACATCATGTTTGGGAGAGTGGCAGGTCAACGCAAAAGAGGAAAACCCTCCACCAGATGGGTTGACACAGTGTCTGCAACAATGGGCTTAAACATAAATAAGATCGTTTGCCTGGCACAGAATCGGCAGGTGTTTCAATCTGCTGTACATAGGGTTGCTATGAGTGGGACTCGCCTCGACGGCACCTAACAACAACAACAAGGGTGGGTTAGAAGCATCGAGATTTTTTTAAAAAGTTCTTCAGGGGGTTCTAATATGTAGCCAGATCTGAAACCAATTGGGCTATGTCAATGAAGAGGGAAAAGGAAATGGAGATGGAGATATGATCTTCTCATGTCTTCTGTGCCTTAGCAGTATAGGAGAGCGAGAACTTGGGCCTAACTATCCTCTGACAGCAAGTCGTGGGGCTTGGTGCAAAGAGCTGGGCATGTGCATCTCAAGGCTGAGTTCTAGTTTCAGACTGACCTCTCTCTAACCACTCTGTGACCTCAAGAGTTCTGGGCAGAGAAGACCTGAGTTCACTAATTCACCCAGTGCTGTGCTAGTCACTTCCCTCTCACTGCTTTCAATTCCCTCATGAAAACTAAGGTTGTTGATCTCCAGCTCTAAAACATTCCAAACCCCTACGTGTGTTAAAATAGCTCAGTCACTTCTAGTTCAGCAGATATATATTTTTTTTCATGAATTATTCAAACTTGGGAATTTCAATGTTGAAAATAACATGTGCGCAGTGTCCTAATGAGGAAGCTCTGCGTGGTGGATCTCCTTTCTTCTACTGTGTTTACAAAGCCTGATTTCTGCAGAGTTTGGGGGAGAACACAGTCAATCATTTACAAAATCTCTAGAAAATGTCACATGGAAATAAGTAATAAACACATGCTTGATAAACGGAGATGGTATAATGAGAGCGAGAAAGAACAGCTGGGCCATTTAGAAGAGTTCCACAGCCTTCAACAAGTCTCCCAGGCTTCTGTCTCAGTCATGTCCATGAACATCTATTGCATGCCGCCTTCCGGAAGGAGAATTAAACAGACAACTTAAGCCCCAGTTCGGTGGTGGGGAGGGGGTTGAGGCAGACACATAAACAACCACAGATAACAGAGTGTATGAGTAAGAAGTGGAATATGGTACACACTTTCAACTTCTGCCTTTCCCTTTAGACTTTTAAGTATTAAACAGGAAATTCAGAATAAGTGGAGGTAGGACTGAGTGATAACACTCCTCCAAGGTGTTCAAATTCCCTGCCTGTGGGAAATCACACAGATGTTGCCACCATCCACATGACACAAGGTTTCATCCTGATTCTTTCTAGAGGTGTAGAAATAAAAACTAGTGATTTGTATAATTTGTAAAACATTTATAAGCCCATGGTAACTCTAGCAGAAAAAGTATTTATAAGGAACATAAGTGAGAGATATCATTTAGTTCAGAATCATTCTCTCATATTACTGCTTCATGATAAGCAATTACCGCACAAGGCAACTGAGGAAGGTACACATAATTGAACTCATATATATCTCTGCAAAAATTGGCAGATAACACCTGAGAATTTCCACTGTATGTATACGTCAAGGAGGTATGGAATTTAAAATACTAAGGCACTTATGATTTCATTGTACTTTGCACTGGAAAAAACAGTTGTAAACTGTTGTGATGTGAATCAGTAATCCCCAAACTCTAGCATGCATCTGAGTCACATATTAGGTTTGCTGAAAATACCGTTGAGCCCCACTCCCAGGGTTTCTGATTTTGCAGATTAAGGGGAAGGCCAGAGAATCTGCATCTCTTACAAGTGCCCAGGTAATACTGATGCTGCTGGTAAGGGACCACACTTTGAAAGCCACCGATATTAACACATAATTCCATTATTCAAAATGTTACTCACAGCAGCAAATAAAGTGCATTGGAGGACTCTCAGAGTTTCGCTCCCTCTGGTGTATTATCTTGTCTATTCATGTACTGCCTTCTTAGTAATATAACTGGTTGATTAGCTGTAGAGAAATATGTCCTTTCTCAGCCACCATCATTGCAAATTATCATTAATGGATAGGTGCTATTGTAAAATATGAAACTTGGCTCATTGGCACAGATTTCTTTCCCCTCCAGTTTCCCCAGGAGCAAATGGGATGATTTTTAAGAACTTGTCCCCATCTAAGGTACCATGATTTTATAAAGCAATAATTTAAAGAAGCACTGTCCATTTGTTTTGGAAAAACAGTCCATTTTATCCATTTATCTCCTTACATGCTAAATTTCATTTACTTCTCTCATAGCTGTTTGAGAGGGTACTATTTTTATTTACTTGTTTGTTTGTTTATTTAATTTTGTGGTACTGGGGGTTGAATCCAGTGATTCACATATGCTTTGAAAGTGCTCTTCCATTGAGCTGCACCCTCAGCCCATTTTTTAATTTTTATTTTGAGACAAGGTCTTGCTAAATTACACGGGCTGCATCTGGCCTTGAACTCACAATTCTCCTGCCTCTGCCTCCCGAGTCACTGGGATTATAGACGTATGCCACAGCACGTGGCCTGTGATGATGTCATTTTAAAGACAGACCAAGAATTCCAGTGTTTGGGGCTTTCTCTTTGCTTTACCCATTATATTGTAGGCTTTCCTGATGTGGGGGCAATGGGAGAATAATGTCAGGAAAACACTTCCTCCCACAAACTGCTCATCTGCTTCCAAACTACATTGACACTTGGGTGTCTGCACCCAAGAGGGAGGCTTTGGTGCCAGGGCCCCTTGTTTACAGATCTGGGATCCCACACACAGGAAGCAGATTCAGGGCCAAGAGGGAGGGCGGAGGGCTAGGCCAAGCCTGGATGGCACAATTGTCTACACAGCAAAAATACTGGGAAAGGCAAAAGCTCAAAAATACAATCAGCCATTTTCTTCTTGCTAGAAACAGCAGCTTTTGATCCTCTATTTGAATAGGCTTTTAGTTTCCCTAAAAGAAAAAAAGAAAAAGAAACTATTCTATTTATAGCTCTCCTAATGACAAGGTCACAATGTTCACAGGGATGATAGGAGGAAACCTCTTCATGACACAGACAGGTCTTGCCAATCTTAACATCCAGTGATTCAAAACCACAGGCTCGAGTGACACCCAGGGAAGAAAAAAGATCCCTTACCCAAATCTGACCACAGTTGCCAGGGAAGTGATAACTGCTGTAGCTTCCACTTACTGGTCATCTGGTATTTATTTGTTCATTCATTCATTCATTTATTTTGTGATACTGAGGAATTGAACCCACAATCTAACACATGCTTTGCAAGTACTCCACCACAGGGCTGCGCCCCCAGTCTCTTTTATACTTTTTACCTTGAGACATGGTCTCGCTAAGTTACACAGGCTGCCTCTGCCCTTGGACACAGCTTCATCTGGTTTTTCCAAAGCATTCTTTATCTTCAGAGTCAGAAAGCCTAGCTCAGGCTTCTGAAAACTGGAGCAAGTGACCTCTAGGAGAATCCAAGAAGTCTGAGAGCAGCTGCTCAGGAGGTATTTAAATGACTGCTAGACTGCAGAGGAATATACATGAGGGCCAATGTGCACACTCAAGGTTTCCGGGAAAATCTGCCCCAGGGCTTCTCAAATTTTAGGATGCTGTCCAGAGCAGAGTCTGCTTCAGTAGGTCTGGAGGAGGCTGAGATTCTGTATTTCTAACAGCTCCTAAATCTACCAATGTTGCTGGTCCACATACCATACTCCAAGTAGCCAAGTCTGGAGAACTTTCCACGTGGAGTCTTGAGTAATTTTATGAGAATAATCCAGATACTCCAGCCCATCTGTACTCTTTCCTAAAATCTACCTAAAAAAAAAAAGTGAGGTGAAAGTTGTAGTTTCCATTTTTCAATGGATTTTTTTTCCCACTTTGCAAAAGAGAGGGTTCCCCTCTTCCATCCCGAATCTTACAATTGTGCTTTGCCTCCAGGTGCAAAACTCCAGGTTTCCAAGCAAAGACACAGTTTGAAATACTGGTATTATTGTTGAGAAAGTGACTAATCAATACCTGGTTACAAATATTTTCACAAGTCAGATGGCATTAATTCATTACTCTCAACAAAGTTGCAAGAGATAGGAAATGTCTTGTGATGGCTGTATAAAAATAATTTTGAGAAAAAGTCATGAAATTCTTTTTGCTTTTTAATTCAAAAATAATTCAAAGAATTAAATGACATTACTACAATAAAATTTCCAACCCCATTGCTTAAATATGAACAGAATTTCTCAGCATTTTTACTTATTAAAAAAAGAAAAAGAAGGGGAATATTGGTGCTGAATCCCATTTGATTCTAGAAATAAGTAATAGTCAACAATAAATATAACTCATTAAAAAAGAGCAAAGAAAAAAATCCTTCTCTTAAGGTTCAACTTCCAATAAAATCTATGCTTAATAATCATCAAAGCATATTTTTAAATGCATACCAATAGCCATTGTGATGCAGTACAGAAAAGACATTCTAACACTTAGAGATTTAGGGATTCTGAAATTTTATACTTTTTTTGTTATAGAGTTATAACCTAAAGTATGTTTAATAAGGATAAAGCTATATAAGAGAAAGGGATGGAAATATAAATTGAAGTAGAAGAAAGAATGATAAAATTTAAGAGTATTTTATTCTATTTCTCAAAGGATGATGATATCCAATCACTTGGTACATGGATTCCATTGGAAATATTTAATAATAATAACACAAATTTGTTTTAAAATATCAATATACTGCTGGGCATGGTGGCACATGTCTGTAATCCTAGCACTCAGGAGGCTGAGGAAGGAGGATCAACTCGAGTTCAAGGCCAGCTTCGTCTACATAGCAAGGTCTAGGCCAACCTGGGCTACACGTGGGATCCTGTCTCAAAATAAAAAATAAATACTAGAATATCAATATATATAATAAACAGGGAATTGCATTCTTTATATCTACTTAAATTTTAGATGTCAGGACAAAAATTGTGGACACTACACAGCTTTTCAGTATTTGTTTAGAAATTTACAACCAACCAAAACTTTGAAGACTGTCTGAAGTCTCATATACAGGAAAAGTGAATGAAGAGCCTGACAGCATTTCGTGTCTCTTTACCCTTAACTGGTACCACAAGGTCAAATTAGACCCCAGGGTGGGTGCCAGACCTGGAGCACTGTAGCCTTACCTAACCATGGGTACGTGGGCATGGGGTCATATGTGACTCCAGAAGTACCATATCAGTTAAGGATTAAGGCACATTAAGGTGCAGAGCAATTTCATCTGCAGTAGAGCCCTCTCTGGCCTCTCTGGAATGTGCCTACTCCTAAAGTGCTTTCCCATATGAGTGTGTATGGGCTCCCCAAATAAAATTCCCATCCTTTCTTTGTGCAGGCAGGTATTTGCTTTGGAAATGGACCCAGGCTCTCCCTACCTGCAGCAGGTAATAAATCTTTCTCCACTCTTTTATTTTTGGGTTGTGCTTGTTTTTGGCTTTGCACTCACCCAGTTGCAAAGCCACTGTACTCTATTATGTAAGCACAGTAAAAATTATCCATTCTCCTGTCAATGACCATTTATGTTGTGTCTTACTGGCTCAGCTACTACAAAAAAAAGTATAAACATTTTGTGCATAAATCATGTTGTGCATGAACAAGAGTTAGTCTAGAGTGTGTGTGTACTTGTGTGTATACACTTGTATATGTATATACACATCTTAGGAATTACTGGATCATAGAACATTTAATGTCTATGTTCAGCTTTATTAAGTAATGCCAAATTATTTTCAAAAGTAGTTGAAATAAGCTCTACTCCTATCATGTATAAGAGTTTGTTATTCCCCAGTTTCACCAACATGTATTTAAAATATTTTATTAATTTGGGGGCTACAAAATAGTTTTTTTTTAAAGTACTGAGGGGTTGCACCAGGGTCTTACAATGCACCCTTAAGCCCCTTCTTA
Source organism: Pedetes capensis (assembly GCA_007922755.1). NCBI lineage: Eukaryota > Metazoa > Chordata > Mammalia > Rodentia > Pedetidae > Pedetes > Pedetes capensis. The sequence goes on along the minus strand of VMDO01002702.1, from coordinate 77,797 downwards.
TTTCATTTTTTAAATTTTGATACAGGGTGTCACTAAACTGCACAGGCTTCCTCTGGCCTTGAACCTGTGATGCTTCTGCCGCAGCCACCCAAGTCTCTGAGATTACATGCGTTTGCGATTTCATCTGGCTCTCACTCTGGTTTAATTTGCATTTCCCTAATTGTACAGGAGCTTGAACGTGTTTGCATATGTTTATGGGGCATTCATAGTTTCTCTTCTGTAGAATGCCTTTTATTTTTTCAGTTTGGTTTTGCCTTCTTTTTTTTTTCTTTTTTTTAATTATTATTTTTCTTTTATTTTCCTTTTTTATTTTATTTTACTTTTATTTATTTATTTTTTAGTATTAGGGGATTGAGCTCAGGGTCTCATTCATGCTAGGTAAGTGCTACACCACTGAGCTGCACCCCACAAGCTTTTTCTTTTTTTCAGAATATCTCCTTTTCTATCACAGATTCTAGAGCATGGATTGCAGGTGGTTTCATTTGGACCATATGGGGTATTCCTGTGACGCTGCTGTTTAACTTTTAAAATTTGGCAGATATATTAACTCTGTTGAATGATTTCAATCCTCTTCAAAGCATGTTTTCACTAGAAGGTTTAGAAGAGGCAGGTATTGTCTCCTATAAATAAAACATTATTGTGATAATTCATTAATTTACAATGAAAATGTTAATAGCTTCAGGAATCAGGACTCAAATCCTTCTCTCTTCTAGGGGGATAAACGCATGAGTGCCCAGATTATAAACAGAGAATTTCTTAGTAAAGAGCAAATCAGAAGAAGGGAAATAGTGAACAATCCCAATGGCTGATAACATCAATCTATAATGAACTCAATCATACCCTCTATTAGGGGATAGCTCCATGAGACAGTCACTGAAATATGTCCTTCCTGATGGACAATTCCGGAGAACACCACCAACTCTTCTTTGTTTGGGCTCCATGCAAATGTATAAATTCAAGTCTTATCTAACAAATTGAGAAGCATAGTTTGTAAACAGAACTTCAAAAATTAAATTGAGAAATATAAATTGGAAAACAATGAGTAAACCATTAAGTAAATACATATAGCATTTTATTCTAAAACATTTATCTTAACTGCCTATCTTTTGACATAGGGCTAAGGGCTTTTCTTTAAAATCTACATCATTTCTCTTGGGTAAAGCCTACACCCAAGGCATCATCTATCACTTCATGTTCCTATACTTCTTTAAAGTGGAGCAAGAACATAAAGGCTCCTGGAAATAAGAACTCTTCTAGATTTTTATAATTCTCATCATAATTACAGTTGATTTATTTACATATCATTTGATAGCTATTTTATTTTATTTAGTTGTTTTCTTATGTATGTGTGTGTATATATATATATATACATACATCATATATATATATATATATGTTTGATTTTTGTTTGTTTGTTTGAGACAAAATCTCACTATGTTGCCCAGGCTGGCCTCAAATTGACAATCTTCTTGCCTCAGCCTCCCAAGTGCTGCGATTACATACATGTGCCACTACCCCCAGCCACAATTTTTTAAAATCAAAACATTTTGCCAAGTCTTTTCATAGAGCTCAATTTAATTTTCATAAAAAGAAGAAGTGCTTTCTTTGCATTCATTATTTTCTTGGTTAACATGTCTATTTTATTTAACTGTGTAATTATAAAATACCATCACTGGCATAAACAGGCTTGGGAACAAACTTGACTGGCTCGAGCAAAGCATCTAGCATAATTGGTAGGAACAGAAGTGCTGGACTACCTACCTGCTGGAAAGTGAGACGTGGACACTCACCAGTGTATTTTACAGAAAAAACAACACATCTGCCACATTGGCTAGTCTACTTATAAAGTGGGGGGTCAATTAAAAAGACACATTTTATAAGCATTCTTCCCCCACCTTCAGATCATGTCTCATACATATGATTGGGTTAAATGCTCTAATCTAAGAGTGAAGGCATTTGTTCTGTGTGTATTTTTCACATCATCCTACTAGATATGGGTTCCTTGCAGGTAAGAATAAAATCACAACTATATCTATATTCTGGTACAAAGGCAGCATAGTACTGAGCACCTAGTGAGGACCCAGGTTATTGAGGAATTGATCCTGTTTGGATATATACAACTCATCCTTGCTGTCTTTATCTGCCAGGTTACATACACACCGGACAGAAGAGCCTATCAATTCTGAGCCCTGAAACACTGTCAATGAATAGTAAAATAAGGAATTTTACAGAATCCTCCATCCAGAAGGAAGCATGCTGGTGGCAGCTGCTGGGAATTATCAAGGATGACAATGGAAATTGACAAGGAGAATGAACATGTGGTTTTGTCTGGGGGACGTGGCAGTTTCACATAAAACCACAGCTCAGTTTTTTCTGACATTTTCTTTTGCTTTCTTCCTATTCTATAAAGTCTGTTTTTAAAATTGCTAACTATGGTTTTATAGACAAAGTTTCGGGTTTTTTTCAGGAAGGAAAACAACCTATCATTAATGATTTACTTTTCCTGGACATTGGTAATACCTTTCTGGTGTCTTGTTCTTTCTTTATTTTCTCTCTTTCCCTCCCTCCCTCCCTTTCTCCCTCCCTTCCTTCCTTTCCATCAAGGGGTAAGGAATAAGATAAGAGGATAAGGATGTCTGTTACACATAAAAAGCAGCTGAGTTCTTGATGTCCCAAAGGAGTCCCCAGCAAGTCTTGTTCTAGCTCTAGTATCATAAAACCATGGTTCTCAAACTTTAACCTGCAACAGAAACTCCTGGGGGGATTGTTAACACATATAGTGCTTTACTGAATTTCCACAATTTCTGACTCAGTAGGTCTGGAGTGAAGCTCCAAGTATTTGTATCTCCAACAAGTTCCCAAGTCATGCTGATGCCCTGGGTCCAGTGGCCAGGCTTTAAGCATCACTGTCCTAAGCCCTGGAATGCTAATTCAGCTACCACATATCAAACATCTATAATGTACCAGGCTCTGTGCTGGGGATCAAGATAGGTGATATTTGGCTCATGTCTTCCAGAAGCTCATCGTCAGGTGGGACAACAAATAGACAGAGGCATTGGCGATTAAGGGAAACGGTGTCAGCATCTTTTCTGGGCATCAATTTCTCTCCCTGCATCTTAGGCCTCCAGCAGTATTATTTATTCTACTGCCCTTTTCGGCACTAGCTCTTCCCTTCTCTGATTGGGTAGCTAGGGTGGAGGACTGGTTCCACATCACAGTTGAAAAGGAAACTTGAGGGGTGGAGCATCCTGGAGCCAGTTTCTTTATCAACATGTTAGTGCAGCTGACTTCTATGCCAGAAGAGCAATGAGCAAAGGGCCCAGGAGCATCCTGCGCACAAATCAGCAGTGCTGTGATGGGAAAGGCAGCATAGGGAGGGCTGGAATCACACACACACACACACACACACACACACACACACACACACACACACACACACACACACCCCACTCAGTATCTAAACCCAGATTTTTATCTCTTCATGTCTAAATGTTACACACACACACACTTCCCCCATCCAGATTATGCTTCTTCCAGCCTCTTAAGCTCTTTTTGGGGCTGAGACTTAGCTCAGTTGGTAGAGCGCTGCTCTGCAGTCTTTGAGGTCCCAGGTTCAATTCCCAGCACCACAAAAATGGGAGAAGGACGTGGCAATCCACTCCCAAGGCAATCCCCAAACAAGCAGCCATTGAAAAATCCTATGAGGGTCGCTATGAGTCCAATACAAGTCAAAAGCACCTAACAAAAACAACAAGCCCTGTTTGTTGCCCCAAGCACTTGCGCTCTTCTCAGAGGCAATATTCCACCCTGTGAACCTGAGCTTTCGCACAACCACAATGTCTATGGGTCTCCAAGCAAGTCTCCTTGGAAGCCCCGGAGTATCTCTCCCCAATCTTCAGTGTGCCTAATGTATTAGTTTTTATTCACCAGCTCCAAGGTAGTCCCCTCACAGAAAAAGAATTATAGCTGGCCCAGAGTAACAGATAAGAGTCATGGAAGCAGACTGTGCAACTTCTGGAGTTGGGTCAAAACAGGTTTGGAACCCCAACTTTGTTCTCTTGTAGTACCTGGTTCTAGGGCCTGAACTGCTGTAGGAGATGTCCACCTATCCTGCTACCCTGAGGCCACCATGACAACCTCACAGGAGAGAGTGAGGGGCCCAGCCAGCCTTAGCTGTCCAGCCCCCCATTTGAGTCACCCCAGCTAAGTGCTCAGATACAGCATGGAACAGGGAAAAATCCCCAAGCTCTGCCCAAATCTCAGATTCCTAAGCGATTCCTGCTGTCTTAAGCCACTAAATTTTGGGCCTGTTTATTGTACAGGAACAGAAAACAAGGACATCCTGCTACTCAAGAACCAGCTCACTGGGCGCTGGGAAAACCAGGAAGACGCCATCCCTTGACACTGTTCACACAGGGCGCACCTTGGAAGACCTCATTGCTATTCTGAGTCCCCAAGGCACCTCCAGGGGCCCCAGACTGAAGACCACCATTCCCCCTAGTTCTCCTTGAGAGCCCTGTCCACCACCAGCCCTACCTAAACTGCTTTAGTCTAGAGGCCAGCCAGGCTCCTTGCTGAGAAGCCCCAGTGGGTTCCACAGCTTCCAGAATAAAATCCCAACTCCTTATTGTGGCCTTGTCTCTAACTTCATCCCAGACATTTCACTCCATGGTTTCCCAGGGCCCTGCCCTCCATCCACCCAGGCTTTTGTTGTTGTTGTTGTTGTTTTGTTGCAGTACTTTGGGGTGGAACCCAGGGCCTCAGGTATATTTTGCAAGTGCTCCACCACTGGGCTGCACCCTCTGCCCATTTTTTATTTTTGATCTTGAGACAGGGTCTCACTATGTTACACAGCCTGCCTCTGGCCTCAAACTCATGATTCTCCTGCCTCTGCCTCTCAAGTCGTTGGGATTACAGGTGTGTGCCACTGCACCTGGCTTCTGGCTTTCTTCATTTCCTCCAACAAATCAAACTCTTCCACTGCAGGGCCTTCACCCACTCTGTTCCCTCACCTCAAGCCTCCCTCCACACTGTTCACAGGGCTGGCTCTTTTCAGTCTCAGGTTACGAGACACTTCTTTCAGAGAGACATTTTTCTGAGTCGCTGTCTAAATAAGCCTACATTAGCTCTTATTATTACAATAGTTACCATAACTCAAAAAAATTTTATTTATTTATTTATTGTACTTGGGAGTTGAACCCAGAGCCTCACACACAATCTGCAAGTGCTTTACCACTAGGCTGCACCCTGAGCCCATCTTTACTTTTTTCCTTTTGCAACAGAGTCTGACCTCAAGACCAGAGGCAACCTGTGCAATAGGGAGACTCTCTCTCAAAATAAAAAAGAATAATAAAGGAGGTCTGGAGGAGCAGCTCAGTGATAAAGCTCTTCTCTAGCATGTGTGAGGCCATGGTGAAAAAAATCTTTCCTTGTTTTTCTTGGGTATTTTTCACAGCAAAGAAAAGCTAACATAGGGACTGTGTCCATATTGTTGGCAGAAACCAGGAGTATGCTTCACTATGTATCTGTAGATGCTTACTAAGCATTTATTGAATGTCAATACCAAGAAATTCCCTTGTATCTGCATGCAAGGACACTTTTATTTACCACCGCCACTTTCCTGGCAATATCCTCCCTGCTTGTAAAATCCTGTTACTGTGAATATATTATAAACAGGTTACATTTCTACATATTCCTGAGTCAGAGAAAATTATTTTTTCTAGTTTTTATAAAAGGATTTTGTTGCCAGGTGCAGTGGCACACCTATAATCTCAGCAATTTGGGAGGCAGAGGCAGGAGGATCATAGGTTCGATACTAGAGGTAGCCTGCATAACTTAGTAAGACACTGTATCAAGATAAAAATAGTAAAAAAAAAAATGGGCTTGAGGTGTGGCTCAGTGGTAGAGTGCTTGCAAAGCATGCCTGAGGTCCCAGATTCAATGCCCCAGTACTAGAAAAAAAAAAAGCATCTTTATTATGGACAATTTCAAACACACACAAAAGTAGAATGAATAGTATACTGAACCCACATAAACTTATCACCAGCTTTAACAACTATAAACTCTCAGCTAGGAGTTCCATCTGTTCCATCACCTGCTACCCCCCCATATCATTTTTTTAATAAAAGTTTCAGTATAGACCTGAATAAATTAAAAAAAATAACTACAATAACTTGGTCACACATAAAAGAAATACTAACAATTCTTTAATATCATAGCAAAACTAGTCAGTGTTCAACTCTACAATTATCTTTGTTTGCTAGGTGCCACCAAGTCAAGTCTGACTCATGGCAACCCTATGTACAACAGAAGGAAACACTACCCAACACTGTGCCATGCACACAATCTTTTTATGTTTGAGCTCATTTTTATAGCCACTATTTCTTCTCATATTGTCTTATAAGTGCTGTGAATAGTGTAGTTATCTCTTTCAGTCTCTGTCTCCTTTTCTTGTTCTAGTTTGTTTGACTGAGGATCCACATAAGACCTACATCCTGCAATTGGCAGATGCATCTGTTCAGTCATTGTAATCTTTAGGGTGTCCTATTTAGTTAATTCCCTCTCTCTCTCTCTCTCTCTCTCTCTCTCTGTGTCTCTCTCCCCTCTCCCTCCCTCCCTCTCTCTCTCTCTCTCTCTCTCTCTCTCTCTCTCTCTCTCCATCTCCCATCTCTATTTCTATCTCTATCTCTATCTATCTCTCTTTCAGTTATTGCAGCTTATTTGTTAAAGAAAACTGGTTATTTATCCTGTAGGGTTTCCTACTGTATTAGTCTGCTTGGGCCACTGTAACAAAATACCACCTACTAGGCAGCCTAAACAGAAGAAATTTATTTTCTCACTCTTCTTGAGGCTGGAAGTCCAAGACCAAGGTACAAGCAGGCTTAGTGTCTGGTGAGGCCTCTCTTCTTGACTTGCAGGCAGCTACCTTCTCACTGTGTCCTCACATTGTCTTTCCTCTATGGAAACAAGCCAAAGGTTGGGGAGGGGGTGACACTCTTCCTGGTATCACGTTCTCTTCTAAAGACAATAGCCCTATCAGCCTAACCGTTATGTTCTCATTTAATCTTAATGAATTCCTCAAAGGGCCTATTGATAAATACAGTCACACTGGAGGTTAGGGTTTTAATATATGAATTTTGGGGGAACATAATTCAGTCTGTGACACCTATAGTCTTGAGTTTGTTGATTGCATTCCATGGTGTTCTTTAATAGTTTCTTATATCCTCTATATTTTCTAAGTCTTAGTATTTGGATCTGGAAGTGTGATAAGATTAAGATTAAAGTTTTGATAAGATGATTTCATAGTAGTATTTTATTCCTCCATCTATAATACTAACTTACATAAATGAATCCCATACGTATTAGCAGATCTATAGCTACATTGTCCAAAAATGGAATCCAGTTCCTTAAAGGAGTGGAAATAATATGTATTTTTAAAAATCTTGTCTGATTTTTAAAGATAAAATCATAGATAACAATAATGCTTACAAATATTTATTTAGCACCACATGGCAGACACTTTGTGTTCACTCTTCAGAGCAACTTGCCATGTGGGAATATTATTTCCTAGCTTTTCCAATAGAAAGAATAAAATCTCAGGAACATTTTTTTTTTAAGACAGGATCTCACTGTGTAGCTCAGGCTGGCCTCAAACTGGAGATCCTTCTGCCTCCATCTCTCAAGTGCACCATCACACTCAGCTGGGATATATTTTCTTAAATTGACTTTTTAGAACATCTCGAATACTTAGTCAAGCATCAAGTGGACTGAATTCTCTTTTGAAAAAGATGTGAATTTGGTCAGGCATTAAGTAATGAGAGGCTCTCCCTAGAAGAGCCACAGCAGGTTGTGAATAAATATTCGCCAATTCGATTTTAAGTTTCACCACAGCAAACTGATTCATGGTGAAAATGAAATGCAAAAATACACACAGATGGAGTTACCTCCCCCAACCTGATTCATTATATTTCCTGTTATTGTGTTCCCACCAACTGTGTACATTTCCTTCCATTTTAATATATTTTCCTCCATTTTTTGGTAAAAGTCCTCATGTGGTTAGACACTAGTCCTGCAAGCTCTCTAATTTTATAGTGGTATTATAGTACACCAGATACTGTTCTAAAATCTACTTGATGGATCAACTTACTTTGTCCTTACAATAGTCCCATGAACTAGCTATTATTATTATCCTCAAATTGCAGATGAGGAAATTAAGGCTTGGAGAAATTAAGTAACTTGCCCGAGATCACCCAGCTAGTGAGTGGTGGTGTCTAGAGTTGGACCCAAGCTTTAGATTCTGTTCTCATGATGTCAAAGGCTTCATGTACTCACAACCTTCAAAGATGTCCAGATGCCCAAAGTGTGGACCTTGTTCTTCCAAGGGCCACAGTGACACTGGTACAACTGGTACCATGGAACAGCCTCTAGTTCACCACTGCCTCTCAGTCTGACTTCTCCATCCACCCATCACCCAGGTGTGGCTGCCACTTGGCTGAAGAATACTCACCCTGGAGCAATGTATATCCTGAAAACTGGCTTAAACTTCCAGAAAATTGATAGGCAAGTGCACAGGGAACCTCTGGTTGGCCTCTCTTCCATTTCCCCTCATTGCAGGGAAGCCTCATGGGAAAAAGAATTTTAGGTCAGAAAACTCAGAGCCAAGCAAATACACACAGGACCGGGAATTGTAGCCTAGCGAATGGATCTGAAGTGGGTTGGGGATCAAAGTTGGCCTGGTACTGCTGGGATGGAAGGAGAAAACTTGTGTGAGTCTGTGCTGGTTACTCTAGGCTTGCTCTCTGCCCTCCTCCACACACTCTATAGTTCTCTGACATGTTCGGTGGTCAGGGAGGCTGACCCCAGGTGACTCCATCAGCCAGTCTTGCCGGCCTCCTGGCATCTGATTGGGTTCAGCAATGAGTGGCACTGGCAGGTGACTAGAAGGTAGGAGGAAAGAGTTCAGGGTATTTCTTCTCCTCTCTGCACACCTCTGGCTCTGGTAGAGTCCTTTCACAGGTATAGCTCCTCAATGGCTGCAGCTCATACAAGCTCCAGAACACTCTCTCATCCTCTTGTTCTTTCCATGTCTGCAGGGTGATAACAGCTTCCCATTGCTGCTAATCTCTGGGTGCCTTAGCACCCCATTTGTTCCCTTGATGTAGATCAAACTTCTACAATCAGTTCCCTCATGAAAGTCTCTTCCTTTTTACCATGTGAGGTGAACCTGGTTTCATGCTAGGACTGTAATCCAGGCACCAAAATGATGCACATGAACTTGGAGAGGTTGGGCAAGAGTGGGTAGGAAGACCTAGTACAAGATGGACCAGGATAGGATTGTTCGGGAGCTGATCCAGCAGCAAGTGTAAGTGTCACATACTCTCCAGTTGTGGTGCTTGGTTGGACCCAACAGATAATTTTTAGCAACCTTATTCATCATCTACCCACTCTGGGAGCCTCGTCCTCCTATATAAGAATGACCATCTTGAACCTCTTTAGGCCCTAACTGTGGCTGACGAGGGCATCATTATTCCAGGAGAGTACTGGATGCCTTTGCTCTTGGTATGGCTCCAAACATTGCACCCTTTCTAGTGCAGAAGTTTGAAGCCCTTTCAGTGCTACAACTACAATGCCTCAGTCAGATCATGGCTCTACCCCTTATAGTCCTGTGGCTTTGAATAAGGCGGTAAGCCTACTTGGCCCCAGTGTTCTCATCTATAAATGAGGATAACAATAGAGTGAGAGTAGAGACTAGATGACCTATTACATATAATGCTTTTACTAGAGTATCTGACACCAGAAAATATTCAAAAAATGTTCTCCACCACTTATGTAGCCACATAACCTTGGGCAATTTCCTTCAACTTTCTGTGCCTCTATATCTTCCTCAATTAACTAGAATAGTAACACTGATTAGATTGGATTGTATGGTACTGAAAATGAATAAAATGTCAATCAAGGTACTCTAAAAACTGTAAAACATCTAGCCAGGTGTGGTGGTGCATGCCTGTAATTCCAGCAGCTTGGGAGGCAGAGGCAGGAGGATTGCAAGTTCGAGACCAGAGGCAGTCTGTGTAATTTAGCGAGACCCTGTCTCAAAAAAAGTAAAAAAAAAATGGGCTGGGGGTCCAGGTCAACGGCATAGCACTTGCAAAGCATGCAAGCATGAGGCCCTGGGTTCAACCCCCAGTACCACCAAAAAAACCAAAAAACAAAAAACAAAAAACAACAACTATAAAACATCTTACGAATGCACTCTTCATAAGATAGGGCCATTTAAAAAACTATCTAGGGTCCTAAATAATAGTTCAATAACCCTTAGTACCAATACACATAATAAGATAGAGGAAGAAATTTAGTAAGTCCATAGATGTTCTTAAAGAATACACCATTTAAAAGAGAAAGGGGAAAAAAAAGATTAAGAGAACTTTTGAGGAATGGATTTGGTTTCATTCTGCATCTATAACAGCTTGAAAGTAACTTCAGGATAGTAATGTCTGTCACACTATATCTTACCCAAATTGACTGATCATTAAACCAATTATGAACAATGACTGAAAATTTGGCTGGGGATATAGCTCAGTGGCAGAGCACTTGCCTAGTATGTGCAAGGCCTTGTGTCCGATTCCCAGCATTGCAAAAAATTAAATAAATAAATAAACATAAAATATACTGGATCACATGCACTGAAAGGAATACAGTCAGACCCAGGAGAGCTCCCAGAACCTACTCTTATTTCACCTTATCTGGGGGGCCACATCCCTGTTCAGAAAAGCACTCTTCCCTCCCCATAATTACCCATACTGCCTTCATTCAGCAGGGCAGACAGCCATAGTCCAGGGCCCAGGATCATGACTCTTATTTATGAGATTAGACTCTCAGACTGCTTTTATTTCCCTGTTCTTCCTTTTCTATCTTTTCCTTCTCAGTGAAAACACTGCCTTTGTGGTGAGAGGTTTAACCTTTTGCTACTCCTACCATAATCTGTTATCAGCCTCACCTGGGAGTTTATAAGAAATGTACAATCAGCCAGGCAAGGTGCTCACGCTTTTAATCCCAGCGATTTGGGAGGCAGACGAAGGGGGATTGCAAGTTTGAGGCCAGAGGCAGCCCTTATAACTTAGTGACACCCAGTCTCAAAACACAAAGTAAAAAATGGGCTAGGGGTATGGCTCAGTGGTTGAGTGCTTGCAAAAACCATGTGTGAGGCCCTGGCTTCAATTTCCTTAGTACCTAAAAAAAAAAAAAGTGCAATCTTGGGTTCACCCTCAGACCCACTGCATCAAAACTGCATTTTAATACAATCCCCAGGTATTTGTACTTGCAGTAAAGTTTGAACAATGTTTTCATCTTTCTGAACCTCATACTTATCTTGCAAGGCTATGGTGAGCATGAAATGTATTCACAGTACCTGGCAAACACTAAATGCTAAATATGTTATTATCATCTTCCTTACCCAGCACCTGGCATTGCTCATGCCTCTGCCTGTGACTTTCGCCTTGGCCTGGGCTTCTGAACACTGACCTTAACTTACTTTCTTAGACTCTGCCTCTTGGGCAGCACCCCAGCTCTGACCTCAGCTCTTTCTTTGGTGTCCCTGGTAGGCTGGCTGTGGCCTGTTGCTTCACTTTTCAGCACTCCACACTGACATATACCCTCCCCAAGCTCCATCTCTCTTGGCCTGTCCCTTTTTGTGGACACTTAAGACCCTACACCAGCACTTATTTTAGTCATACCGCCATTGCCCAAAATGGCCTTGGAACTGCTCCTGGGAATTTGCCTTCACAGCCTCACACAGTGCCTGACCCAGCAGGAGCTCTCAACTAAATAATCCTTAAGGGGAATAAATGAAGAATAGGGATTTGCCTTAGTATCTCTCTTTTGGGATTCTCTTTGTTTTTGCTCATTCTCACCTTTCTTTGCCATCCCAAAAGTGTGAAACAGAAGGCTAAGATTTAATGTCTATCTCAGAAGAAAGAGCCAAGAAGGATGACTGACCTGTTTACATTCTACATCTTAAGCATCTATGCAAGGAAGCCCTTGTGGCCTGACAGGGTCCAGCCTTGTGGCCTGACAGGGTCCAGCCTTGCTCACTATGATTCCACATGGAGGCTTGAGCCCAAATTGACAGAAGGTGATAAAGTGTTTATGTCCTGGCCTGTTCTTCCTTACTTAGGTCACTACAGGCTGCTGTTGTCCTGCCCCAATCTCCTCATCAGCCAGCACACCCATCTCCCAGCTGCTGCGAGTGCCATGGCTGAAAGTTTTCTCCTGCCACCTTCTTTGGACACTTGTTCTTGGATGTGATCTCTTACCTAGAAAAGCTTGGGATGTGTCACCTCCATCTTGACCCCCAAGTAGCCAAGAGCCAATGGATACAGGGGCACAAATACCCTGTCCCCTGGTCTCAAGCTGATATAGTGGTGTAGTGTGGTTTGCATCCCAGAGTCCCTGTGGAGCAAGCCAAGCCTAGAATTTGCCTGGGACCATATCCCTGCTTGGCTGCTTCCCCTGCCTAGGCTGCCTCCCCTGCCTAGGCTACCTCCCTCACTCCCTTACAGCTTCCTTTCCAGAATATCCCATGATAAATTGTATGTACTGAAGCTCCACACTGGGCTCTGTTTCTAGGGAACCTAAGTTAAAACAGTGCTCTTGGGACTTAGTGGATGAGTGGCAGAACCAGATTCCTAGGTTTGGGATCTCAGGAGTTCACTACATTACGTCAACTTCAGCTCAACATGACTCAGCCTGGGTCTCATTCCCATTTCCATCAAACCACAGGGGCACCAGAGCCAAGTCAAGGGAGAAGAATGAGGATCTAAAGCTGTGCTGTCTCAAATAATAGTTTCTAGCTACAGATGCTTTTGTTGCACTTGAAATATGTTGTTGAAATATCTTGAGTCAGGTCTGACTCACAGTGACCCTATGTACAGCAGACGAAGCATTCCCCAACACTGTGCCCTGCACTATGTCAGTGCTTTTCTGTGATTCATAGGGTTTTCAATGGCTGATGGTTTTTTAGGAGTGGGCTGCCAGGTCCTTCTCCTAAGCCTACAGCACCTGGTATTCCCAGGCAGTCTCCCATCCAAGTACTAACCAGGCCTGACCCTGCTTTGCTTCCAAGATCTGATGAGATCAGATGCTAGGGTGGTACGGCTGCAAGCACTTGAAATATATCTTGTGCAAATGAAAAATTGAGTGGTCATTTTCATTTAATTATAATTTATGTTTCAAAATAGATATTCAATTCATTTATTAGAAAACTTTTAAGCATGTTTAGCACAGCTTCAGTATATAAATATACTTTTTTAATTGTAAATTTTAGGAAATCTAATAAAGATCAAGAATTTCAGTGAAAATTTAGTGTCCAAATTGAGATATGTAATAAATATAAAAACCAAACTCTGAATTTCAAGAGCTAATGTTAGTAGACATGTGGGTCCAGCTTTTACTGGCAGGCTGTAGAGCTGCAGAAATAACCTCAGTCCCTGTGTTTGGTTTTTGAGAAGAATTCATATGGGACACAGAAAATATAGTAGAGAATATAGGTAAAGTTTATTGTGAGAGATAGAGAGATAGTTCGCCTGTACAGAATATTACCAGGAAAATCTGAAAAACTTGAAGTTTAGCTAAACCTGGAAAAGAACTTGGAAAAACCTTGGTTTTTTGGGTAAAACGGCATAAGGTTAGGATATTCCCCAGGGGAAGCAAAAGCCAGAGAGAAGAGAAGTTAAGCAAGCTTTTTAGAAGGAAAAGTACCTTGGGTAGACAGAGAAGATGGTGGCCCTGAGAAGGGGCAGCTCACAGGCAGCTGCCCTGAGAGATGGGGGCAGTATGGATCTGGCTGCCCAAGAGAAGGAGGACAGAAGAGAGAGCAGGCACATGCTTCCTATAGTTTTGTAACTAGCACACACCCAGTGTGATGCCAACCCTGGGCACCCACCCCTTGGCACCTAATGTGAAATGAGCCCTGAGCACATGAACTCAAGCTGCACCTTGGAAAGCCCCTTGTTTAGTAATCTTTTGTAATTTACACATATGGAGCCTAGGGTCTTTATTTTATGAAATGGCTTAATGAATTTGTTTGACATATTTCAAAAGAACAGGCCAACATATTTTGGAATTGTCTGCCTTTGTTCATACGAAGGCAGTTATTCATCTCGGGTTTGGGTGTCTCATTATCCATTAGGATAATGTCCTTCCAATGTGTTGAGATTTGAGGTGTCATCATAGCTTCACCTGTCATAGATGAAAGTAGAAGCTATTTTTAATCCCCTTCTTCCTCCATTTTATCCGATAATATCTGAGCCAACTGCTTAACACTAGTATTAAAAGCAATTTAAATATATCATTAATATTTCAATTTAATTTATTATTGAAATGGTAATAATTTGGTTAAATAAACTGTCATTAAAATTAATTTAATAACTTACATTTTTAATTACTTAAAAAAATGTGCACATCAGAAAATTTGAAATTACATATGTGGTTCACATTATATTTCTGTTGGCAACTCTGGTCAAGAAGCACAGCTGGAGAAGGAAGATAGAAAGGGGGAAAAAAAGCTTCTATTTGTAGCCAAGTACTTAAAACATGCCTTTCCAGACCCTTCACTCCAGTGAGCATGTTGAGATTCTTTAGCCACTGAAAGTCATTAAACACTAACAATGAGTCTTTTTCTAAATTTAACTCTGTAGTCATTCTCTTCTTTTAGTAGTTAGATTGAACAAATGAAATCAATGTCTTTGTAGCACTGTCAAGTGTGGTGGACTCTTATCTCTCAGTGATCCCCAATCATGATCCCCAATCATGATCCCCTGAACATACAACTCCTGTGGTCTATTCCTTGTGAATCTGAGGTATCCATGTGACCTGCTTCAAAACCAACTGAAGTGATGCTGAGTCAGTTCTAGGCTTAAATCTTAAGAAGTCCCAGCAGGTTCCACTTTGGTGTTAAGCTAGCCACCATGTAAGAATTTGGATTAAGGTCCTTGGCCATTAGCCACCGCTGAGTTCTGGATAATCAGCTGGCATGTCAATGTCAGGCATATGACTCAGGCCATCCTAGAAGTGGATACTTTAGCCCCAGTCAAGCTACTCTCTTGTCACAACCATGGAGCATATATTAGCCTTCCCCACTGAGTTCTGCCCGAACTATAGAATCGGGAACAAACACATAAAATTGCTGTTGCTTTGAGATACAATGTTTTACCCCAAGTGTCTGTCATCTCGTTGTGCTGTGGGGGTTTGTAGGTTGCTGGGATGCTGAAAGCTGTGCCACTGGTGTTTCAGATACCAGCAGCGTCACCTATTGTGGACAGATTTCAGATGAGTTTCCAGACTAAGACATACCAGGAAGAAGGACAGAATAGCTCACTCCTGAAACAATTAGCCATGGAAAACCCTAGGAATAGCAGAGAAACATTGTCAAATATAGTGTCAGAAAATGAGCCCCCCAGACAACTGGGGAAGAGCTGCCTCCTCAAAAGAGTCAACCTTCATGATAGGAATGGAATAAATCCCATGGGACCTCCAATTGCTGATGTGGCATAACTCAAAATGAGAAGAAACAATGTCTGCAACAGTGGGCTCAAACATAAAAAAAGATCATATGCATGGCATAGTGTCAGGTAGTGTTTTGTTTTGCTGTACAAAGGGTCGCTATTAGTAAGACCTGACTCAACGGCACCTAACAACAGCACTATGTTTTGATGTAGTTTGTTACATTGCAATAGATTAACCAAAACATTAAGGATCCTGAGGGCAAATTTCTGTATACACTACAAAGATTTTTGCCTGTTCCTTTGAAACTGAGGTAGGATAGAGAGACAAGGAAAATTAAGGAGACACGGGAGGGAAAGGAGCTTCTCACCCCAGAAGCTGGGGTAAGTCTCTCACCAGCTGAGAATCAAGAATTTCAACACAATTAATAAAAAATTACCATGAAGATTGCTTGTACGGAAACATTATTCTGTTTTTCAGAGATATTTCAAACAAATGTTAAAATAGCAATGAACTATGCTTAAGGTCAAAACAAAGCTTTGAGTTTAACCTTTACTCCTTTCTCATCTGTAATCCTGTACTTCTCTGAGATTCTCACAAGATTATGGACCATGTTTACAGTCAAAACATGTCTTGATTTCCCTGTGCCCTATGTACAGTGAGAATTCCATTGACCTCCTTTGGGCTATGTTTCTATCTTGTTGACACTCCTTTCTTATCTGTAAATGTGTATAATGCCTCTTATACACCACTTTATGATCTCATTTACTAAAAAGTTCCTTAGATAAAACTAAGTATATCAAAACATTTTTACTTAACCTTTTATTTTCTTCAGTACTAGGGGATTGAAGCCAGGGCTTCTGCATACTTAGTAAATGCCTACCATTGAGCTGCATTCCTAGGCCCCACTTTTTAATTTTTTATTCTGAGACAAGATTTCACTAAGATGCATAGTCTATCTTTGGCCTTGAACTCATCATCCTCCTACCTCAGCCTCCCAAGTCACTGAGATTATAGGCATGCGCCATGGCGCCTTGTTAAATTTTTTGAACAGTGTAACTTCAAAAGTCACCAAAATTATATATATAGCTGTTGTTAAGACAGGGCTGGGATTTAGCTCAGTTGGTAGAGTGCCACTCTGCAGTCTCCGAGGTCCCGAATTCAACTCCCAGCACCACAAGCATGGGAGAAGGATGTGGCAATCCACTCCAGCAGCAATCCCAAAACAATCGGCCATTGAAAACCCTATAAGGGTCACTATGAGTCAGACACAACTTGACAGCACCTAACAACAATTGTTAAGACACTTAAATGTGACACTCTCTCTCTTGAGAAGCTTGCACCCAACCCTTGTGTATGTTCAACTGTCTTTAAGTGTCTCTTTCTCTCTTAACTCCTGCACTTAAATCTAAATTAAAAACTTTTATTAATAAACTCCAACTTTGCTTCATAGTGATTCATCCTAAAATTCTTTTCTGCAGTGTAAGTCACGGATCCCATCTTCACGTGATTAAAGGTCTCTGAAGAGAGCTCCTCAGTCTGCTACAAGCCAACAGTGTTAGGCTGTGTCTCCTACTGCCGCTGACCAAACATGAGGTACTCGTCAACTCATGCTCTTGAATTCACATCATCTTTGATAAGCTTCATTTTAGCATATCAAGTAGCCCATTTATATTCCCATGGTATTGGCTATGAAGTCTGTGTCCTCATGGAACAAACCCAATTTTACAATCACCACTTCTATCTACCATCACGGTTGACAACAGGCTAAGACCTGTTGTGCAGTGCCCTTGCCTTATGGTTTCCTCCTCTGCTTCTTTGAGCCACTTCAAATGAGCACTTACCTCTTCTTTGGAATCATAAAAGGTATGTGAACTGGACAATCCTTCAAAGCCCATAAGTAAGCAACTGTTTCACCCACCACTCTTTTCCAAGGGAAATAACCCTGATTTGTTCTTTAAAAAGTTCCACGGCTCTAGCCACATAATTTGAATGACCCCACTGTAATATCCTGACTCTGTTTGATAGGAACAGGGACCAGTGGCTGAGCTAAAGGCAGTTAAATGGAGGTGGATCATGGAATAGAGAGACCCATTGCCTCTTGGGTAGCCTTGGGTAAAACTCTACCTACCAGTGGTCTTCCATGGAGCATGGTGGCATCAGACCAATCAAATTCTCCTTTGCAGGGGCCATGTAGGACACTTAATTCAGGCTAACACGTGACCAAGAGTGTGGGGTACCAGCAATGCTGAGATGTCTCAGTTGCCCATGTATCCTCTCAGGAAAACCTTATGTCTCAGGGTGAGTTCCCTAAAACAGACACTGAAATGAGGATTAACTGGCAAAGCCATTATTAAAGAACGGTTGCCATGAGAAGCTGGTAGAAGTGGGTGAAGCAGGGAAGATGGATGTGGAGGAAGCAGAATAGGAAAAGGGGAAAACCAAATACGGTGTTATTTTAAGGTATCACCTAACAACAACAACTATAATAAAGTAAGAGTCCTCAACCCCCAGGCTGTGGACTGGTACCAGGGTGAGCAGCAGGCAAGCAAGCAAACTTCATCTCTATTTACACAAGAAATGAAATATGCTTCAAATATCCCCCAAACCAGCCCCGCTCTGTCTGTGGAAAACTGTCTTCCATGAAACCTGTCACTGGGGCCAAAAAAGTTGGGGACCTTGGGTTGTAGAGGGTAAGGTAGCTTCAGCCTGACCTGGCTAGAAATTCTGGAATATGTTACACACCAGAGATGGTCTCAATTGAAGGTTATGGGGGTTACCTTTCATATTCTCCCACTAATCAGACCTTGACCAAACGCCTTCTAAACATGAGACATAAACCCCTACACATGTCCAGTTCTCCAAAGCAGGCACAGAAGTTCCAGTAATCCAAGGAGAGTTCTCAGAAGATGAGTTGCAAGTACAGAACATTGGGGGCAAAAGCCTGCAGAAGCTGGGGAGGGATGACCAGAAACAATGAGAGTTGAGGATTTGTGTAAATCATGAAAAAGAGATCACACTTGGAACTATCTACCACTGTGGTTATGGGGGGGCATTATTTAATAGGAAGCCTCATGGCCTCCTGTCCATTCATACTAGGCTGATCTTAATCAAGCAAGCAAGATCTTTCCTGTGCCTACCCTCAGTGGTTGTGCTCCATTGCCTTGCTTTTTGACCTGTTATATCTGGTGCATTTTGACAACACATCTGTATCCTGACCACTGATTTCACATCTTGAGTTCTTTCTGGCTAATTATGTAGTCTTACCTACCTCAGCATTCTTATAGTTATTGCCTCTGGCCCCACACTGATAGCCATTTCTTTTTTAGTTAATTTCCTGCCTCAGTTTTCATATAATTGATTATAACTATTACACAGAATAGGCTAAGGTTCACTGCTCAAATATAATACTTTATAATTATATAATAAGAAAATCTTCAACTTTCTTTAGATAAGAAGTTATTTTAGATTAATTGTACTTGACTGCTTTGATAAATTTGACATTATTTGAAAAAATCATTTGCAGTACTAGAGGGCTGAATCCAGGGACTCAGTACGCAAATGTTCTTCCACTGAGCCATACTCCTGACCCCTTTTTAATTTATTATTTTGAGACACGGTGTCCCTAAGTTTTGCAGGCTGACTCTGGCCTTGAAGCCACAATCCTCCTGCCTCAGCCTGCTGAGTCACTGTTATTATAGGCATATGCCATGGTTATTTTTAGCCTGATGATAATTTTTTGAAAGACCTATAGGATACTAGCCTCAAGGAATTTGGATGACATTACTAAAGAAACACATTTTTTTCTGAAAGCTTCTTGGATTTAGAGTTCACATTTTATGCAAAATTTAAAGATATTGATTATTCTCCTCCCTCTCCTTTTTCTTTTCTTTCTTTTTTTTTTTTTTTCTTTTTTCTGGCATGCTGGAAATCAATCCCACTGCCTTGTGCATGATAGGCAAGTGCTCTACCATTCAGCTACATTCCCAGCCTGCAACACATTGATTCTTAATAGCTCTAATTTATCATCTCTTTTCCTAAGGTCTTAAAGTCACCTAAAGTCACCATACTTTATTTCTCCAGCAGAAACAGTTAACCATAAACATCAGAGAATGGATAATATGTTTTCATCCAGCACTATCTGAAAACAACAACAACAACAACAACAACCACCCTAAGAATTCATCAGAGAAATAAAGGAATTTGAGAGTGAAAGTCATTCCAGAGACTGACTAATCAGGATTAGTCAAATATTTAGTCAAATATTTAGCACAGATGCTGTAGCTCTCCAACCTGTGCCCATGACAGACATCATTCATCAATCACCTTATCCTTCTTAGTCTGAATAGAACTTCAAAGTTCTAGACTCTAGGAAACTACAGACAGGGCTCTTCAGTAACACGTAACAGAAACCAAACTGAGCTGCCTTGAGCAAATAAGGAATTTTATACAAACAAACAAAAGTGATCCAAAAAAGTTAAGCATAAGAATACAGGTAGGCTTCAGTAACTAGACACCCAAAGCCATCAGGACTCTTCCCCTTGTCTCTACATGTGTCTGCTTACTTATTTCACTTTTTTCTCTACAGTCTGGCTTTCTCCACATCTCCACATGCCTGATGTTATGCAGCCACCCTTAGCACCCATGTTAACTTATTCCAGTCACAGCCTCTTCCAGAGTCTATATCTGAATCTCAGTTTCAAATTCCTGAGGAAAAAGCTCTGATTGACTGTTTACTAGGGGGTGGGGAGAGTAACCACTTCTGGCCCAGTCAGCTAAAATCTAAAAGGAAGTGTCAAACCCTCAATATGGATACTCAGTGCCCACCCACTGGGCTGGAGAGCAATTCTCAGAAAGGGAAAGGATGGCTCACAGCTGGAGCAGACAGCCAAGAGATGTCTTCTATTACTATTATCAATCAATAGGTGGTGGCACAAGAGATACAACATATTTTCTCTTCAGGATCCAGCTCAGTGCACATCAACAGAACTTTCTGTGATAACAGAAATGTTTTTATCTGCATTATCCAATATGGTAGCCACTTACCATGTGTGAGTCACTGAGCACTTGAAATGTATCTGGAAAACTGAATTTTTAATCAAATTTATTTTGAATTAATTTTAGTAGCAATGTGTAACAACTGGCTACCATATTAGATAGTGTAAACCTAGGTCTTTCCAGCTTAAAGATAAGAAAACTGAGCTCCTAGGCCACATAGGTAGTTAATAACATAACAGACCTAAAAACTTGTTCTCTCCCTTTTTAAATTTTCATCCTGTTAATTGGAATTGAGGGAGTCTGCATAACTGATTTTCCCATATAATTCCAATTTGACATTTTAAATGTCCATAACTAACCATTCTTTGGTGTATAGCTTTCTAACATGTATTACACATTTCCCTGCCTTAGAAGAAAATCCACGTGGCCATAATTGTAGACTTCAATTAATGACATGAGGTTACAGTTGTGAACCTCACTTGTCATTCTGGCTTATAATAATGATGCCCTTTAAAAAGGACATAGTGAGACCTACTGGCTGTCTTCCCTACAATTATGTCTCTGCAGCTGGCAAGTGATTTGGCTGCTTCCTCTATCATTGTCACATCTCGATTTGGGAGCTTCTGACAGCATCTCTGCTCCCTTCACTAGCTCAGCAATAAACCTAGTACAAGAATTTGATCCATCATTGGGCTTAATTCCACCAACTATTCTAAACTGTTAGTTTTGAAGGGAGAGCTAGGCATATACTACTCAGTTAGGAACAGAGTTTTGTGCAAAATTTGCCATAATACACAAGTTTTTTTTTTTTTCTTATAGGTTTAAAATGAATGATGAAAGTTGCAAAAAAGCTTATTGTTGGATAAATGTATGGTGCCTAATTTTGCTTTAATCGTGCTACTCTAGATACATAAATATTGTGAATATTGAGGGCACCAAGGTAGGGTAGGATTGTGCATAAAATATTTTG
The DNA here is from genome assembly GCA_007922755.1 of Pedetes capensis. Taxonomy (NCBI): domain Eukaryota; kingdom Metazoa; phylum Chordata; class Mammalia; order Rodentia; family Pedetidae; genus Pedetes; species Pedetes capensis. The sequence goes on along the minus strand of VMDO01002702.1, from coordinate 56,331 downwards.
AGGAATGAGACTGAAATTAGATATAAAGCGTTTTAGATTAGTTCCCTAAGCTGTTTCTCAGTAATGCACTCTCAGGTCATGGAGAATGTATGGCTTTATGAGCCTTTTGAAAATATTCAAAAATCAAACTGAATTTTAAGAACATTAAAACAATAACAAATTAGCCTGGTGTGGTGGCGCATGCCTGTAATCCCAGCAGCTTGGGAGGCATAGGCAGGAGGATCACAAGTTCAAGACCAGAGGAAGTCTGCGTAATTTAGCAAGACCCTGTCTCAAAAAAAAAAAAAAAAAAAAAAAAAAAAAAAAAAAGGGCTGGGCATGCGGCTCAGTGGTTCAGCACTGTGAGTCCCTGGGTTCAACCCCCCAGTACTGCAAAAATAAATAAATAAATAAAATAATAATAATAATAATAATAATAATAATAAATTCATCCTGGTAACTCTCCGCTCAAGTTAAGGCCAGACTTGCAGTAATTACAGTGTATCTATCCAAAATATATCTGAGTTCATGGAAGCCAGAAAGGGCTCAAAACAAAGGGGAACAGCTGTCAGAAAGCCCATGCCTGAGAGCCCATCACCTGCACACAGGCAAAATGAGACATTCTAATGCCCATAAACCTAGGTTTCATACTCCACATCCAAAGCTTACACTGAGGATATGTGGGGAGCATAGTTGAGAAAGGAATTCAGGTTCTACTACTGCATCAGTAACTTTTGCATAGCAGTAACCAAACACCTGATACAAACAACTTAAGGGAGGGAAGATTTATTTTACTCACAGTTTCAGAGGGTTCAGTCCATAGGTGCTTTGCCTCACTTGCTTGGACAGAACATCATGGCAGCAAAACCATGTGGAGGAGGGGGCTGTTCACCATGGCAGGCAGAAAGCTGGGAGAGGGGAAGCCACCAAAGACCATATGTAACCATCAAAGTCATGCTCCCTGGGACCTATTTCCTCTAGCTAGGTCCCATTTCCTGCAGTTTTACAACCTCCCACCAGTTGGGGACCAAATGTTCAACACATGAGCTAATGAGGGACAATTCATATTTAAACCATAATAGCTACCAAATCCTGGGCCACCCAACGCTAACAAATGACAGTGTACGCTGTCCTTACCTCTGGAGAAATTATAATCATTTTAGGAAGATTTCCCTGATGCAACAAAATGTTGGAAGTTTTGACATCTATAAAGGTAGCTTGCAGTTATGTGCAGAAAGTATTTATGCAAAGGCACCACTGGCAAACAGGTGTTCCTGTATCTTTACTTGGCCTTCTGAAACAGCTTGATGATTTGCTCAAGGAAAGCATTCGTTTTGCCAATACAGTGCTTTAGAAAATAACTTCACTAAACACATTTGTTGTTGTTTCATTAGTTATATATAGTCAAGTTTTGATTATCCACGAGGCAGGTTCCTGGCTCAGTTTTCAGCCCTCTGCTTTTCTCACCTCCCACCGACACACACTTGCTACAGCCTGCAGCAACTTAGAATTTCCCCTGAGTCATGGTTCTCCTTCGCCTGTTCCAGCTTAGCCACTGACCCTTCCCGACACCAAAAATGTCTACAAACCAAACAGTTACCTACCCTCTCCCCCACCTTTCCTAAGGATGGTACCAGGTCACCAGAGAGAACTCAGGTGTGGAATGAGGCTGCTGAATGCAGGGAGCTCCAGAGCTCAGGTGTCCCAGAGCCTGAAGACTGGAGAGGTGTGACTAGCCAGGACAAGGTAGAGACATTCAATAGCTTCCCATCTCTTTTCACAGCGTGGCATCATTTTGTTGTTTGATGTGTTATGTATTCCCAAGATGTGACACACCAGCGCCTACTCAAATTCCAGATGAGCATAAAAGCATTCCTCTGTCTCATCGGAATTATTTCTTTTTTGACTATTTGCACTTTGGACTTCAGGGACGGTGGCACTGGCACTTCTTTGTACTGAAGGATTTCTTCTAGGTCTCCTAATTCCTAGTCAGAGAAGTTTCTAGTCTTGCTAGCAATGATTGTCAACCTTGGAATTCTGATGCTGATTCCCAGGCTCCACCCCAGAGTTTCATTTTAACTGGTCTGAAGTGAAGCCCAAACACTGGGATTTTTAAACATCTCTAAGTGATTCTATCCACAACCAAGGATGAGAGCTACTGGATTGGAGCTTCACTTAGGTAAATAGTGATTTCAAATGTGGCTCTTCGATTGTACAGCTGTGGCTCCACTGATTTAGAATAAATGTTTAAATAGGCCAGGGAGAAGATGTGCACACACATAGACCAATTCAGGAGGTATTGTGCATTGCCAAGGTCAACATTTCATTTGCCCCTTTACTCAACAAACATTTATTGAGGGCAGCTACTAGGGTGAATTGAGGCAAAAATGCATGATAAAACTACTGCCCTCAGGGACTTACCAAGTCCTGGTAAGAGGTGTTCAGGCATGTTCTGTGGACCCTCCAAGTCCCCCCCCCCGCCCCAGGCATGGTCAACTCTAGTCCTTCCTTTTTTGCCCTAGTTGATGCTTTATAATTCCTCTTCATTTGCATATGATTTGACTGGACATACATAATCCTGATGCCTATAGTCTCTGGTTGCTCTATGAGCACAATTGCTTGAATTATGACAGTTATCTCTGCTAATAAAGTTCACTTTTTTACCACAGAGTTATAAATATATTTGCCACTTGCATACTTGAGGAGGCATGTGGGAGGAAATGCTGAGCTGTGGGGCCCTTCTAGAACAGAATCCACTCCCTGGCACCTGCACGTACATAACTTTCCTGATAACCTCCAAAATGGATGGTCCTCAAGTCTTTCTTAGAAAAAAAAAAAAAAGGATTTATTCTACACAGCCTGGTGACAAAATCCAAAATTAGCATCCTTGACATTTACATTCTTTCCTCAGGCCCCCAGATGGATTCATAGCCTTCCCTTCCAAGTCTAGGAATCACTTCCTAGAATCACATCTCTGTCTTCTTCCAGGTCATTGCTCATGAGAAGAACTGAGGCAAGATCTGGAACAAGAAAGACGGCAGCTTCCTGCTCCAAACTTGAACAAATACATGGCTAGGTGTTTCAGGCTAAGATCTGTTAGAGTCAACTCCTCTAAAGATAGACTTTCTGAACCAGAGTTTCCCCTGCATCCCCACTCTCCAGGAAGTCAGGTATGCTCCTAACACTATGTCAGCCCTTTATATCCAGAATGCATAGTATGGCTTCAGTTTTCCATCCTGAGCCCTGACTGCTGCAATGTTTACACAGTAAGGTTGTGGCCAATAGCATGTGAGGGGAGATGAGCTGGAGGGCTTCCCCTTACCCCAGAGGAGACTCTGAAAGAGCAGTTTCCATCCACATTTGATGCCCAGTGCAGCTGTCATGATTTTCTGCCAGCCTGAAATGGAGCCAATATGCAAGGAGAAGGCAGAGCCGAGAGAAATGGCCAGAGACAGGAGCTGGAGTCCTGGAGGTGCTTGCAGCCAATGACCTTCTAATTGCTGCAGACTCATCCCTCAAGGAAGCAAGTGTGTGAGGTAGTTTGCTATTGGCTGCCATATTTCCTGAGGAGATAATATATGATGACTCACTCCTGTTCTCCCATTCTCAGGGCAAATGTATACCCAGATAATCTCTGCCTCAAATGTACCACGCACCACTGAAATAGCTATGTGAGATATTGCTCACAGATGTGTCTACAATATTACTGTAACTTTTGTCACTTTCAAACTCAATTATACTTTAAAATCACTTATATTGCTAAAATGTTGGTACAGTTCCATTCTTTTGGATTTTTTCTTGTCTTACCAATAACCAGGAAGTCTTCACTTCACTTTGTATGGTAAGTACATAATCGTAAAAATGACCATACAACTCGAAATCATGCAATCTCAGAAATCAATAGGTGGCACTTGCCTCTAATCCCAACACGTAGGAGGCTTAGGCAGGAGCATCACAGGCTTGAGAACAGCCTGGGCTACACAGTGAGAGTGTCCAAAAAAAAAAAAAAAAAAACAAGATAAGCTGGGTGGGAGGGCATACAACTCTTATTCCAGCTACTCAGGAGGCTGAGGTACAAGGATCACAGATTCGAGATCTGCTTGCATTAAATAGTGAGTTTAAGGCCAGCCTGGGCAACTTAGTGAACTCTGTCTCAACTAAAAAACAAAATAGAGCTAGAAACATAGCTCAGCAGGAAAATATTTGCCTTATATATGCAAGACCCTGTTTCAATCCCAAGTATCACAAACAAAACAAACAAAAATCAATACGATAAAATATACCTTTCATAAAAATGTTTGCTGAAACATCACAAACTCTTCAGTTTTGTTGTTGTTCTTGCAGATACTTTGCAAGTACCCTACCACTGGGCTGCACCCCTAGCCCATTTCTAATTTTTTTATTCAGAGACAGGGTTGCGTTAAGTTATGCAGGCTGCCTCTGTCCTCGAACTTGCAATTCTCCTGCTTCAGCCTCCTGAGGCGCTGGGATTAGAGGTATGTGCCACTGCACCTGGCTTCTTCTCTTCAATGATAAATGTAGAGGGGTGTTTTTAAAAAGTAAAACTAATATGTATTTAATAGGTTGTGATTTATAACATTATAAACATTGATAAAGTTTTATTTCTTTGTAAAAATCTTATCAAGAGTAGTTTGAACAGTGCTGACCTTCAGAGTATCTTTTCAGCACATGTCATACCCTTTTCAGCCTCAGCATGTCATACCCTTTATAAAGTTTGGGTCAGCTTCCAACATTTTATCCGTTGTACACTTGACATTCTGAAATATCCTTGAGAGTTCTTTTGATGTGAAGTTTTTGTCAGTGTCACTCTTGGACATCATCCTTTTGGTCACATCCAGTCATTTATGTTGACAAACTTACCTTTGACTGCATTCTTAAAGTTTCTTTTTCTTTCTTTCTTTTTTCTTTTCCTTTCCTTTCCTTTTTTTTTTTTTTTTTGGCAGTACTGGAGGGTTGACCCTGGGCCTACACATGCTAGGCAAGTGCTCTACCACGGAGCTGCCCCCAGCCCATTTTAAAATCTATTACTGTGAAACAGGGTCTCAATAAGTTGTGCAGGCTGCCTCTGGCCTCCAACTCGCTATCCTCCTATCTCAGCCTCCCCAATTGTTGAGATTACAGGTGTGCACCACAGTGCTCAGCTTTAGGGTTTCTTAAACAGCAGCACTGTCAACACTCCCCATATAGAAACAATGATGGAAATGCACGCACATGCACACACATAAACACACAGAACACACAGGAGTTTGGTCTTTGACATCAGCTCTGGAATGAAATATTTACTTTTAGAATGTCATTCACCTAATCCACATTCACTGTGTCCCTGGCATAAATTAGTCACTGGTCTTCAAGAGTAAAATAGGACACAGTCATTATTCTCCAACAGAAAAAAGTCTAGTGAGACGGCTACTTAATCTCCCCCTGGAGTAAGTGGTAATCACTGGTAAAATGAAGAAAATATCAATCTCCTAAGAGTTATGAAAAATAGATAATATAAAATATGTAGAAAGCTTAGCAAATATGTAGAAAGCTGAGCATCTAAGTGCTATCTAAACAGTAACAAGCAGAGGCTTCTAGTTGTCCATTCATCATCCATGGTTCCCTTCTTTCTCATTCACTTGCTCTCAAATCACTGGAGGTGTCAATGTGCCCAGGCTTCTTTGCAGCTCTTTCTGGTTATGTGACTTAGTTCTGGCCAATGAGATGAATTCTAGCCAATTCTCAATTGGATTTTTTTTTTTTTTTTCAGTACTAGGGGGCTGAACCAGAGCCTCACGTGTACTTTATAACTGCTCTATCACTGAACTACACCCCTAAGCCTCTTTTTATTTTTTATCTTGAGACAGGGTTTTGCTAAGCTACATAGGCTGTGTCTAGCCTTGAACTTGTGATCCTTCTGCCTCCTCCTTTCAAGTTGCTGAGACTAGAGGCTTGAGTAACTGTGCCTAGCTCAATGGGAATTATTGAGAGAGATTTCTGGACAAACTCCTGTATCTGTTTCTTGTTGCTGCTATAATGAACTGCTAAATGTACTAGTTTAATACAATATAAATTTATTACTTTATAGTTCTGGAGATCAGAAGTTGTCTTAGTCTATTTGGATTGTTATAACAAAATACCTTTAATTAAGTAATTTATAAACATAAATTTATTTATTTAATTTGGCCGCTTTTTTGCTTTTTTTCTTTTTTCTTTTTTTTTGAGACAGGGTCTCACAATGTAGCCCAGTCAGTTCTGGAACTTGCTAAGTAGACAAGGCTGGCCTTGAACTCACATAGAACCTCCTGCCTCAGCTTCCCAAGTATTGGAATTATGTGTATATATATTATATTATATATATGTATATATATAATATATATATATACACACACACACATATATGTATATATGTATATATATGATGTATATATATTACACATATATGTATGTGTATATATATGTATGTATATACACACACACACACACATTTGCTTTATCATTCATCCATTCACAGGCACCTAGGCTGATTCCATTACTTGGCTATTGTGAATAGTGCTGCAATAAACATAAGTATGCAAGTATCTAAAAAAATGATATTGTTTAAGCACTGTTTAGGGGCCACTTGTATGATCTGCAGCCCAAATAATCCAGATACAGGACCTATCTTTATGATCATTGTAGTAAACCCTATACAAAAATTTATGGTGAATTCTAAATGACATATAGTCATAGAATTCATTTAAAATTTTTTTCTCATCTTTTTTTAGGATTTATTTATTTATTACAGTTTATCATGATTTTTAATTTACCTAGTAATTTTTACTAGGAAATTTTTAGTGTACAACTTAATGGGTTTCATTGTATTTCCATACATGCATATTGTTGTACATTGTTCATGTTCAAGAATTTTAAAACATTTTTATACAAACCTTTAAGCCTACCTTTGGAAAAGCAGGAAAACATGTCACACAAATTCTCTCATCCTACTGAGTCTTGACTTCCTTTCACCTTTCACCTGAGGCTGGACACTGAATAAGACTGGCTTTGTTAGGTTACTATCATAGAGGCCAGAGACAGTAGAGTCTCGTGGGTCAAGTGGCAGTAGCTTCCTAGAGCACTGTGTTAAAAAGGACTTTGAGACTATGTTTAGGATCAACAGAAAGAAAAAAAAAAAAGCATTGAAATTAACCCACAATATCTCATGTAGTTAAGAGAGAAGAGAATATGTATGCTCTGAATAGGCCATTCCTGGACTGGAGTCCAGCCTCAGCTGTCCGGTCAGATATCAAGTTTGCTAGCATATGAAAGGATTGAATCTCTCAAGGATGGACTTATGACAACCAAATTCATAAGACAATGATTTACAAATTAGAAGGTGTGTTTATTTATCTAAATTAGAAATATAACTATAAATGTGTGCTTGTTATTAAGTGGGAACTTGCATGGTGTAATAAAGAAATGCAGTCTAGATTTGCACTGTAACTATGTCCCTTGATAGCTACTTAGCTTCTCAGAGCACAGCTGATAAAGACATTGATGCTGTATCTGGGATCAGAAGGCAAAAAAGTGTCCATATCAAATAACTATGTCTGAAATAATCAAGGTAGGGGGAGCGGGAGTGGCTACTAATAACATGGATTGTTGTATGTTCCAGTTTTTACTAATCAGTACATTCTCTCCCAATAGAAAAGTCTATTCTTCTATAACTGAAAAACTACATCATGGGAATACAGATATAAAAGATGTTTGCTGTATGATTTTTATGGCTAGTGTTAATAAGCTGTCTTTACAATATAAACACAAACCACACAGGAATAGGAAATAATGCTTTGTGGGTCTGGATACTCATTGTCTTGCTCAGACCTGGAAGAAAAACTGACCAATTTTTTTTCCTGCCCACCTCCTATTTTATATATTCCTTATAGAATGTATTAATAGAAACAAAATGCAAGTCATGAATATGAGCTGCAAAGGCTATTTTAAATTTCCTAGTAGTCACATGAAAAAAGTGAATAGAAACTGGCATGTTTTTACAAAAAATTTTATTACATGGTTTTATCATTCATTATGGACTGCCCCACATATTTTTCAGTCTCATGGGATCACTTTTATACTTAGTTTTTGGCCTCAGCTCTTGCTGGCTAAGGATTGGTATCTCAGAGAAGGCTGCCAGACAGAAGCTTGGTCCCTGTAAGCCTTAGATGTCTCCAGTCTGCACTTGGTCCTAGGTGGCAGACAGCAGCTATCCAGCCTGGTGTTTGAGGTTCTCTTTGTGGAGCACTGTTTTCTCTACTTACCACTGCTTTGTTAGGCCTTCTGCCCATGCTTAACAATCTTCTACCTTAGATTCTCTCAAATATTCCCCTGTAATCAGTAATTTTTTTAAAAACTTGGATAAAAGACCAGGCTTCTTTCTCCATCTTTATACTGCACTTATGGGACCCTTACTAATTCTCTCTAAATCAGGGGTTCTCCAACTTGAGCACGCATCAACATTACAGGAGGGCTTATTAAAACATAGGTCACTGGCCCACCTCCAGGGCTGTAGATACTGTAGGGCTGGGGTGGAGCTCAAGCATTTGCATCAGCCAACTTTCCAGGGGATGGTGATGTTGCTGATCCAGGGACCACATTTTGGGACCCAGTGATACACGTCATTTATTTTGGTGTGGAGAGGATGAGTATTTGAACGTGAAAGGCTTCTGCAAACTAAAAGGCATTGGTTTACATCTTTCTCCCCAAATACGCCCAACCCAATTCTGTTGTTATTCTTTCCCCAGAAGCTACATCTTAGCATGCTCCAATATATCCTTCAAGACCTCTTCTTTTTCTGCCTCCTAAGGGCAGAACAACCAGGTTTTTCCTCTGTGCTTTCAAAGTCCGTGACAACAGCCCTCTGTTATTTCACAGTTCTATTAGTTCCTTTTGAGTTGTAATAACAAAATACCTGAGGCTCAATACTTTACGAAGAAAACATGTTTATTTAGCTCAAGGTTCTGGAGGTCCAAGAGTATGGCACCAGAGTCCTGCCGAGGGCCCATGAGGTTATGTTATAACATGGAAGAGAAGTAGAAAGGGAATCAGTTGTGTGCAGTAGGGGACCAAGCTTCCGGCACATGAAACTTTGGAGGGCCACATTCCTTCCATATCCAAAGCATAATGACAGTACTGCAAATACCTGGTCATGCATGCTGACAGCTATACGCATCGGGGTGCTGACCCTTCAAATAGCAGCTTCTTCCTAATACTAGCAGCTCTCATAGCAGTCAACTTGAAAAAAAAATTAAAAATAAATAAATAAATAAAAAGGTCTCACCATGGGTGGTGGTGTGTGTCTGTAATACAAGTATTTGGGACAGTGAGGCAGGAGTATCATGAGCTTGAGGCCAGCCTGGGCTAGGTAGTAAGACCCTGTCTCAAAAAACAAAACAAAACAAAACAAAACAAAAAACCAATAACAACAAAAAAGTGTTGACTGTGTGAATGATACATATTTGGAAGGGGAGAAGAGGAACTACGCACATGTTAGTTAAAACCTGAAGTAAATGTTAAGAGACAATGATGACACTGAAAGTTATTATTAACCAAAAATAAGGGACAACAAAATAACAAAACAACAAAAACACTTGGTCCTCTGAGAACTCATTATAATTTCAAAATCACTTACATGGCATTAGGTACATACAAGTCTAAATACTCATTATGATTTTATAGATAAAACTTCCTCTTTTTTTTTTGTGTGTGTGTGTGGTACTGGGGTTTGAATCCAGGGCCTCGGGCTTGCAAGCTTTGCAAGTGCTGTACCACTGAGCTGCACCCCGAGCCCATCCTTTTAGTTTTTGAGGCCCTGGGATTATAAACGTGCCCACACCTGGCTAACAGATGCAATTTCTAATCGATATGGACATGTTACTTGGAACAATGTTTTTAAGGTGTGATACTTTGAAGAAAATGAATTCAGTGCCCTTAAAATGCTGGGCCACAGAGTTTCTCGTTTTTATTTCAACTTTTTATTTGGGAAAGTTTCAAATATACAAAAAATGTTGTTGTTGTTGTTAGGTGCCGTCGAGTCGGTATCCTACTCATAGCGACCCTCATAGGGTTTTCAATGGCTGTTTTGGGATTGCCTTGGAAGTGGATTGCCAGGCCCTTCTCCCATTTTTGGGGTGCTGGGAATCGAACTTGGGACCTCAGTGACTGCAGTGCAGCACTCTACCAACTGAGCTAAATCCCAGCCTGAATTGAATTGAGCATGCTGCTATATTCCTATAATCCCAGCACTGAGGCAGTAGGATCATGAGTTCCAGGTCAGACTGGGCTACATAGAGAGCCTCTGTCTCAAAAAAGAAGGAAAAAAGAAAGAAAAAAGGAAAAACTGGTTGGTTGTTTTGTATATTTCCTCAGTTTGCAGATTATATTCCTGTGTTATTATTTACTCCATTCCCTCCTTTCCCTATAGGTAATTTCTTTTAATTTTTAAAATTTTCCTTCCATTAAAAACAGCTAAACAAAGCATACCATATCATATATACTTTTCTCTGCCTTGCTTTTTTTCATTCAACCTTATATCCTGTGGCAGTTTATAGAAGTATTCCTCATTCCTTTTCAAAAGTGCATATTACTTCATAATGTGGAGGTTTCACAGCTTATTCAACCAGCCCCCTACTGATAGACATTTGAGTTGTTTAAAGCTTGCTGCTATTACAAATAGTACTGCAAAGAATAGTCAATATATCTCTTCATATTTTTTGTCATGGTATCTTTAGGGACTACTGGAACAAAAGACAATTTGCTTCTGTAACTTGGCTGGAGGTTATAGAAGTTTTGTTTTTAAAATGCAGTGTGTTTCTGAAAGTTTTGTTATAAGAAAGATCCTGAAACAGAACCTTATTTCACTTATCTACTGCAATATTACACATCATCCCAAAAAGTAGTTGTTTAAAACAAAAACAAACATTTACTATTTCTTAGATTTGTGCAATTTGGGCAGGACTCCTTAAGAATGGCTTGTCTCTGCTTTATGTGGTTGGCTATGCAGATTGATTGGGACAAAAGAATCTAAGATGGCTTTATTCATATTTCATACCTCACCTGCAGCAGCTGGAATGGTTAGGCAATGGCTGAATTTCTCTCTTTCCATGTAGTACTGTCACATCATCTAGAAGTCAAAGCTATCTTAAACATGGTAGCTAGGTTGCAAAGGAGCAAAACCATATGTTCCAAGGTCTCTTAAGGTCTGAGTTGCAAAGTTGCAAAATATTACCTCTACTGCATCCTATTGGTCAAAGTTAGTTATGAGGGCATCTGGATTCAAGAGAAGGTGAAATAGACTCCATCTCCTTTGGGAGGAGTTATGTTCACATATAGAGGTGAAATAAATTGTTGATGGTCATCTTTGCAGAAAATCTACCACAGATCCCAACCATATACTGTATATACATTACACAGACCATAAATATATCCTCTATTTTCATCTACCCAGGCCCAAGGTTTAGCTCAGTTGGTAAAAGTGCTGCTCTGCACTCTTTGAGGTCCTGGGTTCAATCCTCAGCACAACAAAAACAAGAGAAGGACCTGGCAACCCATTCCTAGAACAATTCTGAAACAATCAGCCACTGAAAACCCTATGAGGGTCACTATGACTTGGACATGACTCCATAGCACCTAACAACAACAACAATGATTCTCATCTACTCCAGTATCAGTACAACCTGTTAAAAGAGTCCATAAAGGTGATGAGAAGTGAACCACTTCTTCACATGGCAGTATTAGGTGTGTGTAGTGGTAAAACTCAAGGGGATCAAAAGTGGAGGTTACATCTACCAAGAAAAAGGGAGAAAGTATTGCTTTGAGGCAGGGCCCACGATCACATATTTAAAACAAAATGTACTAATAGCTATTATATTCATTCATTCTGCTCATGAGTATTTAAAAATACTATTTCAGGCTCAATGAGCATAGGTGGTGAATGTAATAAAGTACTAGCTCTTGTGGTACTTAGATTCCAAATGGGGAATTTCAGAACACAATAAAGGATAGAAAGATATATAAGAATATCCTTCCCTTAAGGAAATTACATTGTTGTTAAATATGGGGTGATAAGCAACCATGACCTACCTAGAACCAAGTAGAGAGAATGAAAAGGCAAACACAACATTGTACAAGGAAAAGGAAACAGATTAGAGCATCTGCTCTAGATAACTATGTACAACACAGGAAGGAACATCTGTGGAGAAACAGACAATACTGAGGAACAGAAGAGTTTGGAGAAAGAGGGATCATTGTAGCCTGGAGAGGTCAGAAAAGACTTACGATGGGACAAAAAGAGGCACTGTGGGGACCATTGCCTTTCTCCTTGTATAGGATGATGCACTGGCAAGTCCCAGGGTCCTCTGTGTAATTAGTGCTTCTTGCCAAGATGGTGTCTTTCCAGGATGACCTCTGACTATTTGCTGAAAGCGTAAAACAAAGTGGTGTTTTAAAACTGACTGACTTATATAGAAGGCAGTGCTGTTCTATATAAAATATCTTATTCGAGGGCAAAAACTGGAGTTCTATCACAGATGTTCAAGATTTAGTACTTAAAGCTTATATCTACAGGCTCTCCCTTGGTGATCTCAGTCTTATAGCTTTACATACAATCTAAATGCTAATGACTTATAAAAGGATATGGTTAGCTATGATATCTTGCCATACTCCTATGTCAACCATTTAATCTACATATCCACTTGAAGGGAGAAGGACTCAGCAACCCACTCCCCCCAAAAAAAATCAGCCATTGAAAACCCTATGAATAGCAGAGAGACACTAACAGTGCTGTTTCAACTGTTGTACGTAGGGTCGCTATGAGTCAGACACCAACTCGATGGCACCTAACACAACAACATCCACTTGAAGGTCTAACAGGTACTTTAGTTTCATGCAGCCGAAACCAAATTCTGAACTTTTCCCTGGAAAATCTCAGCTCCTCCCTTTTTTCCCTGATAGTGGTACTACTACCACCACATTACCCAGGCCAAACCACTGGACATTTTATTGACTCTATTCTTTTCTACACATCTCACATCCTACCAATCAACTAGTCCTGTTAGTCCATCTTCACATTATATCTTTAATTCAAGTATTTCTCAATACTTCTTCTGCACAAGGCCACTATCACCTCTCTCCTCTTGACTGCTCTTTTGCTTCTTCTGATACTGCCCTTAGACTATTTCTCACCCAACTGCCAGAGTAAACTTTTTTTTTTTTTTTTTGAGACAGTGTCTTGGCCAGAAACTCATTAGGTGGACTAGGTTGGCCCTGAACTCAGGATCCTCCTGCTTCCACCTCTTGAATGCTTGATTACAGGTGTGTGCCACCATGCCTGGGTCACAATAAATTTTTGAAAGTAAAAATGAGGTCATATAACATTCCAGATTAAACTTGCCAATGGCTTCTCCTGGGTTACAATGGTTTACATTAAGCCGGGTTTTGTGGCACACACCTGTAACCCCAGCAATTTGGGAGGCTGAGATAGGAGGATTGCAGGTTTGAGGCCGGAGGCACCCTGTGCAACTTACTGAGACCTTGTCTCAAAATAAAAAATAAAGATAATGTAAGGGGTTGGGGATGTAACTCAATGGTAGAACACTTACCCAGCATGTGCAAGGCTCTGGGTTCAACCCCTAAGTACTGGAAAAAAAGAAGTCTTACATTATTCTAGCCCCTGACTCCTGCTCCAACCTCACATTATGTTATACTTATCCTCTCTTATAATTCTTTAGCCACACTGGCTTTCTTTATGTTTCTTAAACACACTGAACTTGCTCCTTCCTCGGGAACTTTACATTGCTCTCCCTCCAAAAATGCTCCTTCCTTAGATATTTGGCTAGAAACTCTTCTTTTTAGTTCTCAGCTCAGATGGCACCTTAGATATCTTTCCTGATAATCCTAAAGAAGCAAAATTCACTAACCAGGCACAAAGGGTACACTGATAAATATAACAGACAAGGTCCTAGCCCTTGTGGTATTTATATTCTACATGAATGAATATAGAATGTAGTAACAGAAACCTTATTACTCTGTTCTACATTTTTTATAGCATTGATCATACTCTGAAAAACATCCTACTATTCATTTTCTTATTTATATCCTCTCTCCCATTCAGTATAAATTAGAATTGGAAACTATTAGACAATATCATTAATATCATATGCAAGCAAAATTTTACTAAAGATCATTCAAAATTGACTGTAGCAGTATATAGACAGGAAATGGCTGGAAGATCAAGCCCGGGTCAAAAGAGGGCAGGAAACCAGGGATATCACTGCTGATGTCAGGTGGATATTACCCGAAAACAGAGAATATTAGAAAGATGCCTATCTATGTTTTATTGACTATGCAAAAGCATTTGACTGTGTGGATCATAATAAATTATGCATAACACTTTGAAAAATGAGAATACCAGAGCACCTAATTGTACTCACGAGGAATCTGTATATGAACCAGCAGGCAGTTGTTCGAATAGAACAAGGAAACACCACCCAGTTTAAAGTTGAGAAAGGTTTGCATCATGGCTGTAACCTTTCACCATATCTCTTCAATTTCTATGCTGAGCAAATAATCTGAGAAGCTGGACTCTATGAGGAAGAACATGGCATCAGGACTGGAGGAAGACTCATTAACAACTGTGTTACGCAGATGACACAACTCTGCTTGCTGAAAGTGAAGAGGATTTAAAACATTTACTGATGAAGATCAATGATCATAGCCTTCAGTATGGACTGGGACTAAACATCAACAAAACAAGTCTTTATGACTAGGTTAGTACGCAACCTCAAAATAAATGTAGAAAAGATTGAGGTTGTCCACGATTTTGCTTTACTTGGCTCTATAATCAACATCTGTGGAAGCAGCAGTCAAGAAATCAAAAGGTACATTGTTTTGGGAAAAGCTGTGGCAAAAGATCTCTTCAGAGTATTGAAAAGTAAAGATGTCATATTGAAGACAGACGTGTGCCTGACTCATGCCATGGTATTTTCAGGTGCATCATATGGTTTTGAAAGCTGGACATTGAACAAGGGAGACAGGAAAAGAATTGATGCTTTTGAATTACGGTGCTGGAGATGAATATTGAATATACCATGGACTGCCAAAAGAACCAACAGATCTGTCCTAGAAGTGCAATGAGAGTGCTCCTTGGAAGCAAGGATGGCTAGACTGCATCTTATGTATTTTGGATATATAGTCAGGAGGGACCAATCCCTGGAGAAAGACATCATATTTGGGAGAGTGGCAGGTCAATGAAAAAAAGGAAAACTCAGCCACCAGATGAACTGACACAGTGTCTGCAACAATGGGCTTAAACAATAAATAAGATCATGTACCTGGCACAGAATCAGGGAGTGTTTTGATATGCTGTACTTAGGGTTGCTATTAGTCGGACTCGACTCAATGTCACCTAACAACAACAACAACAAGAAGTTAGCTAGTCATGGTAACTCAGGCCTATAATTCCAGCACTTGGGAGGTGGAGGCTGGAAGACTGTAGGTTGTAGGCCAGCCTAGGCTATAAAGAATTCCAGGTCAGCCTGGGCTACATAGCAAGACCTGTCTCAAAAAACAACAAAAACAACAACAACAACAACAACAACAACAAACAATGAGGAGAAGAAAAGAAAGGAAAAGAAAAGACAAAAGAGAAGATAGGAGAGGGGAGGAGAGGAGAGGAGAAGAGAGAAAAACAGAGAAGAGGAGAAGAGGGGCAAGGGGAGACAAAAGAGGAGAGAAAAAGAGAAATGTATTGCAGAGGAAAAGCTGTTAAAATGTATTTATCTGAGTAATATCCTTCCAAACCTTGATCTCCAGTCCAACTCAAACAAGGGTTTTTGGAACCATTCATTAGGCGAGCCACCAAGGAAATGCCTGCCAGAAACATACATCTTCTGGACGGCAATATATCTCTCTGCTTCCTATAAAAATGAATTTGTTCTTTCAAGGTTGTGTTAAACATCCATGCTCCAGTTATAGGCTCTGATGGCATTTTCTTTGTTCCTTTGATGCGTTATGGATTGAATATGAAATGTCTCCGACAGCGTTGTGATTTGAAGGTATGGTTCCCAGCTGGTGGTTCTATTTTGGGAGGTTGTGGGAACTTTAGGAGGCGGGGCCTACTTGGAAGAAGTAGGTCACTGGGGCCAGATCCTTGGGAGTAGATTATCCCTGGCCACTTCCTGTCCCCTCTCAGATTCCTGGTTTGCTATGAGGTGAACAGGTTCATCCTCCACATCCTCTTGCCACCATGATGTTCTGCCCAAGCACATGGGGCCAAGCAACCATGGAGTGAACCCTCTGAAACTATAAGCCAAAATAAATCTTTCTTCCCTTCTGTTGTTTCTGTCAGGTATTTTATCACAGTAGTGAGAAAAGTAACTAATACAACAAACAATCATAATCTAGATAGAATCAAATACAAAGAGTGGAAAGACAAACACAACTCTGTTAAAGTGGACAGAAACAGATACAGTTTAGAGCATATGCTCTGTTCCCTATATAATCGAATACAAAAAATGAACTTGACTTTATATTCTAATGATGGACCAATTATGGAGTCTTTTATGGTTCACTTTCCTCTTTCTGTAAAATCTTGGATAATCATTTCCTTCCTTCTTTTCTCCCTCCATCTCTCTCTCTCCCTCCTTCTTTCCCCTTTCTCTCTTTCTTTCTTTCTGGTATGTGGGGGTTGTGCCCAGGGCCTCACATATGCTTTCTAAGTGTTCCACTACTGGGTTGCACCTCCAGCCTATTTTTAATTTTTTATTTTGACACAGAGTCTCCCTGAGTTACACAGGCTGCCTCTGGCTTTGAACTTGCAATCTCCTTTCCTCCATCCCTGAGTTGCTAGGATTACAGGCATGCGTCACTTTGGCTACATGCATTTTCTCCAACTTCCTACAAAATAGATATTATTTTATATCATATAATTATGGAATGTTAGGTTCTAAGGAACATTGAGAATTATCTAATAATCTATATTCAATATAGAAACTGAAGTCTGATAAGGGTGAATGATTTAATCAAGCTCACAGCATATTATTGGTGGGGCTGAAAGTAGAACTTAGTTATGCTGACCCTTAGGCTGATGTCCTTTCTGCCTCACCATGTTCTATTGTTTTGCTTTTTTGATGCATGTATGCATTATCTTCTAGTTAGCTCATGTCATCCTTGAGGATTACATGTGTTGTTTCCATAGTGTTTAGTTGGTCATATGTAAATATTTATTAAAAGCCATAGTGTCCCATCAGTCTATGGCACCTACTACCCTTCTGTGCAGCAATCATCTTCTACTGTTCCAATTACTTCCACTCATTCATCGAAAATTTTAGCACCTTGCTCACTGTCCTCCTCTCCACTGTGATTCATTATTCTTGGCAACTTCAACAAGCTTTAAATGATCCATCTGACATTCTGCCTACTCAGCTTCCTGACATTCTCACCTCCAATGATCTTTTTATCCACCCCGCCCCAGGTACCCACACCCATGCTCTTTCATATCCTATAACCTGAAGTCTTGGTTTTAGGTATTCCATTATTTGATTGCCACCTTCTGTCTTCTTATTTCACTTATTCTTATACCCCATCTCCAACCATTCTTTAATCCCAACAGGAACTTGGATCTTTTGGCTCCATTAACTTTTTTCCTGACCTTCCTGTCCTCGCTCTCCTCTTAATCTAGCCTAGATTCCACAGTCACTCACTGTAATCACTCCCTTGTGTTCACCCATAATGCCCGTGCCACTTTCCTCTTCTACCATACTTGCCTGGATAAACACCAATCCTGGTTAAAAACAACTCTGCCTACTCTTTCCCTGCATTGAGACAAATGAAACAAGCCTGGATAAAATGGTCACCATTGTGCTGACTGTTTAACATTGTAATGACAACCTATGGGAGGGCCTTCAGCAGTGCCCAGTAGCTCTACATTTTCTCAGGCCAACCCTTCTCAGCTCTTCTGGACAATATTATCTCTCTTTGAATCCCACATTCTTGATGGCCAGTATTCATTCTTATCTGATAATCTTACCTATGACTCACTGGGGAAAACCTAAAATTAAACTTAAAAGAGCTACTATCATCTTTTCTCTGCAGCCATAGCACTGTGGCTTCCAATCCCATCAGATCTCAGAAGCTAAGCAGGGTCGGGCCTGGTTAGTACCTGGATGGGAGATTGCTGGGGACCACCAGGTGCTGTAGGCATGGGAGAAGGACCCAGCAACCCAGTTCCCAAAAACTCAATCTGCCATTGAAAACCCTATGAATAGCAGAGAAGTACTGACAACAGTGTTTCTCTTGTTGTACATAGGGTTGCTATGAGTCAGACACCGACTCAACCACATCTAACAACAATAAATCATCTTTTCTAATAATCTAGCCTCTCCGTACCCCAAACCTCTACTCCTTAAAATGAATGAGATGTCCATGCTGTTACTTAGGGATAAACTCTATATTGAGAGACAATTCTCCATGTGTTCTAGACATTTGTTTTGATCCAGACTACATTACCAAGGATATTTTTATAGTGAACAGCCTTGGAAAACGGACAGTGTCTCCCTTTGGAACAAACAGCAGGAATGCTCACTATTCAGACATTAACATGATGTCTTTCTCCAGAGCAAAGGATAGGCATCTTTCTTGACAAATATAATAAGATTCATGTTCCCTAAATTCAGAGTTCCTCACTTATATAGCAACCCACTGCATGTGTAGGCGTCACCTGGCCTGCTTCACATTGTTTGTGAGAACTGGGGTTCAGTGAACTGATGGTGTGAGAAGTCAAATCCTTCATCTTTGACCAAGTTCATGTTTGCTTAGTATCTATGAAACAGTGGGAGGTAATTTTAGTCTGAAAATAGGATGAAACCCCAGCCCTTCAGAGGTCTTGACATGCTGTACTTCTGAATTGCATTTCATTTCCTCTCGCCTTCTCCAGGACTTTGCTCCCCCAGATATCTACCCTCTCTTTTGAATGACCAACTATCCCCTTTTAACTTTCAATTGCTCCTACATCTATACCTGCATGTAATATCTCCCATCTTAAAGAACATAACCAAGTTTCCTTAGGCTTCTCATTCCTCTCCATCAATTGCCCTATTTCCTTGCTGTCCTCTAAAAAGACTTCTTGGAAAGGCTGCCTGTTTTCCATTCTTCCAATTCTTTAATTCTCATTCTCTTCTAACTCATTTCAACTAGACCTTTACTCATACTATTTTCTCAAAACTCTTCCTTTGCAAGCCTTGATTTTTAATTTTTTTTTAGAGATCCTGGGGGCTTGAACCCAGGGTCTTGTGCATGCTTTGCAAATGCTTTACCAGTAAGCTGCTCCCCTGCCCGCTTTATAAAAAAATTTTTTGTCTTGACCTAGGGTCTTGCTAGGTTACATAGGTTGTGTCTGGCTTCAAACCTGTGATCCTCTTGCCTCTACCTCTGAAGTCACTGGGATTACTGGCATATGCCACTGCACCTGGCTCACACCCTTCCAAAGGTTGTCAGCAACTTCTCGCTGGCCTAACCCTATGGTCAATTCTCACTTTTCTTTTTATTGGTGTTAGCAGCATTCACTTACGGTGTATTCCTTCATTCTTGAAATATATTTTCTCTTGGTTTTCTGGTTTTTCTCCCTCCACACTGTCTCCTTTGTTGGTTCTTCCTACTCCCTTGAGATCATTTCCCCCCCTTTATTATGATCTATTATATTAGTTTTTTTCAGATGTTAAATTAACCTGTGTTCCTGGCATAAATCCCACTTGGTTGTAATACATAAGTTTCAATGTTGCTAAATTCAGTTTGATAATATTTTGTTGAAGTTTTTTTGTATCTTTCTTCATGAGAAATATTGGTCTACAGTATTCTTGTAATGTCTGTCTGACATTGGTATCAGGGTAATACCAGCCTCATAAAATAAGCTGGGAAGTGTTCCTGTCACCTTTGTTTTCTGTAAGTTTACATGTCTTGTAAGAATACTTCATAGAATTCACCAGGAAAGCAATCTGGTCCTGGGCTTTTCTTTGTGAGACGATTTCAAATTACTAATTTAGTATCGTTACTTGTTATAGGTTTATTCAAATATTTTGTTTCTTCTTGAGTCAGGTTTGGTAAATTGTGTAATTCTAGAAATTTATCCATTTCATCTAAATTGTTTAATTGTTGATTAATTTATTCATAATATTTCCTAACAATACTTTTAATGTGTGTTGAGTTGGTAGCAATACCCCTCTGTTTCTCTTTTTTTCTTGGTGAGTCTAGTTAAGGATATGTCAAGTTTGTTAATCTTTCAAAAAACTAGCTCTTAGATTTTAAAAGATTTTTTTCTATTGTTTTTCTGCTATAATATTTATAATTTCATTTCTTCCAAATGCTTTGGGTTTAACTTGCTCTTAGTTTCTTTAACTTCTTCTTAGTTTGGGGGAAGCTTAGATTTCTGATTTAGAACTTTTTTCTCTTCTGATATCAGCATCTAAAGTTATAGATTTCTCTCTAAGTTCTGCTTTAGTTGTATCCCATAATTTTTTGATATGCATGTCCTTATTTTTATTCAGTCCAATATATTTAACTTCCCTTGTGTGTGTGTATTAATTCCTGGCTCAAGATCCACAGTGTTTAACAGGTATGAATGAGGATAAATTCTTATACCTCTTGACTACAGTAGAACTGTACTGGATATATAATATATGGGTAATTATTTACAAAAGTGATTGTGAACATAAAGTACTCTAGTAATATTATCACAGCTCCTTTGTTTTGGAGAACTCAAATACTTTCATAACATTAACTCATTCACCTTCACTGAATTGATAAGAAGAGGTTAGGTAACAAATGGTATCCCTACTTTATCTGCTAGAGTTCATGAAGAAGAAAGGAATTAGCTACTAAAGACAATGCAAAGTAAGGGCCATTTGACTTCCTTTTTAGTATCATCATGATTGTTACACCAAAGTTATGAGAATTCTTCCTTTTTAAATATCCCTTTATTAGTAAATGATGATGCAGTAGAGAGTAATACAGCACTGGCTTTTTCTTTATGTATCCTTTACATCACTTCTGGCAACATTTTCATCAACCCACAAGGTTTATGGAGCCTTATGGCTAATGTGTAGTAAAACCCAAATGCATATTTGGGTCATTTTACCCTATTTTTCCATGTACTCATGAAGTTGTGCTGTTTACATTGAGATCATTCTCTCCCCCTTCATCCCTCCACATTGACCATCCTTGCCATCCCACCTTCTGCAATCTTTGCTTCCCTCTGCTGAATTCTTCCATTTTAAGCAGGAAATATCATCTATGATGACTAATGTAATTTTAGATAAATTGTTTCAACAGAATTATGGTATGGATGTATCAAAGAATATTGGAAGGCTCATAGTATTAGTTTAGTAGCAGTACTTTTGATTTTGCACTTTGATATTTTCATTTTTTATGAGGCTAAAGATAAGTTTTTCAAGTGTAGCATTATAATAAACTGACAGTCCTGGCATAGAACCTCATTTCTCTAGACTGCCATTAGGCTCAAATTGATCCTCTAAATAAAGTCTGTCCCAAGAGACACAATTGATGTAGGGAAAGGGGGAGTTTTAAAAACCAAGCCTGACGTCACACGTTTGTGTTCTAACCATCTGTACCTTTTATTATCCAGGGGCTGGAGCCGCCCAGGCGGACAGACACAGGCGCACAACAATCTTCTCCCACACAAGCCTGGAATGGTAACTGTGCGGCTGCCTAAGAAAGAAAAGCCGTTTCAGAACTGTAGGGTGGCGTGGGGGTGTGTGTGGCAGGGTGAGAGAGTCATTCCTCTTCTACATCCAAGGATGCTATTTATTGGAAATTCTGCACATCTTTTTTTTTTTTTTCCTTAATTGATTTCTCTCGAGTGGGAGGCAAAACCCTTGTGATGCATAAGAAGGAAAAAAATATACAAGACTGGCAGGGATGCTTTCGTGAGGATTGCACGCAGCCTTTCTTCGGATTGGGAATGGGCAGAGAAAGCCTTGAGCCTCCACAACCTGTTCGGCTGCAAAGGCGACGCCCTTCCATCCCGCGTGCCAGCATCAACCCCCCCCCCCCCGCACCCACCTCGGGCTCTGCCTGCCGCCCCGAAAAGGACAGCAGCCCCGCCCTGTGACCACCTCTCACTTGACTCTTCCTTTTTTCCCAAACCCAAGAGCGCCTTCTTACTCTTCCCTCCACGTGTGAGACTGAGTTCATCCACGTCCCCTCGCCTCTCTCAGAAAGGCAGCACCAGCCCCCAAAACCCATTTCTCACACACCTCCTGGCCACTCACCCTGCTCCTCAACCCTCCCCTGGCTTAGAGGAGCGTCTGGACTCCACCTCCACGTGCGAATCCCAAGCCGTTACCCACCACCCAGGTTCCCATTCTCCCCTCTCAAGCCTGGGGCTCCGCCCACCGCGCCTGGGGCGCGCGCCCAGAAGCTGGGACACCTGGCCGCCCCTCCCCCTGCCCGCTCCCCTCCGGAGTCCCCGCCCTGCGCGCGCCACCGCTCCGCGCCCACCCCTCTTCGCTTCCTCCTCCCCGCCCCTCCCTCCGAGGGAGGCGGGAGCTGGGGGCGCGAGCGAGCGCAGCAGCGTGGCCAATGGGCGCTCGTCTTACTCTGGCCTCTCCCCCGCGCGGCCGCCAATCGCGGCGGGCGGTGGTGGTAATATTGTGAAGTGGAGTTTGGATGCCGCCGCTGCCGCGGGCTGGAACAGCGCGGCGGCGGGTTGCTGCCGGGGTATTTCGGGAAGGGGGCGTGCGGAGGCGGCGGTGGTTGCAGCGGCGTGGGCGGCCGGGGCTGTGTGTGGAGATAGCCGAGAGAGAAAGAAAGGAAGGAAGAGGGCGGGGAGTCCTCACTGGAGGAGGCGGGACCGGCCGGGCTCCTCACCTCTCCGGCGGCGGCGGCGGCGGCGGCGGCGGGCGGCCGAGGAGGCGGTGCCGCCCCCTGCCCGCGGTCTCCTCAGCGCAGCGGGCTGCAGACCCACCGGCCTGGGCAGCGACCGAAGCTACTGGGGCCGGAGCGGTGGGCCGGGCGGCGACAGAGGCTGGAGTGGGCTCGGAGACGACCGCCATGGCGTTCCTCAAACTCCGTGACCAGGTAGGTGAGGGGCGGCAGGGCGGGATCGCACCGCCTGGGGAGGAAGGGAGGGAGGGGCGGACCAGCGGTGTGGGCCTCCTGGGCGCCCGCTCGGCTGGGTGCCTGCGGCAGAAGCGGGGAGCCGGGTCGGGGACGGCGCTGGGCTATGAGCCGGGGGCCGCAGGCCATCCGCTTGTCAAAACAGCCCGGGCGGCGAGGAAGCCCACGTGCCACCGGGGGTCTCGCGGCCGCTGCGAGAGGAGCGGGTTCCGGGCTCGCCGCCCTCGCGTCCGGCGCGCTGCCGGGTAGGCGCCTCCTCTTTCCTGCCAGGTGAGGCTCGGGCCTAACAGGTGGCTTTCCGCTGCAGGGCGGGAGGCTTGCTGGCGGCGGTGACTTAGGGTCACGACCTTGCCTTGCTGTTTGCTTCTTGGGGATAGCTGGAGGCACACACTCTCTCTGGGGAGAGGGAAAGGGCGGGGGGGGGGCGGGGAACAGGTTGATTCTGTTAGGGACTAGTTGTTACTCTCTGTGCAAGTTCCCAGACCCGTTTTCTTTTGACATTTTGTGCACCATCTTGGTTACTTCTCTTGACTTAGGAAGAGCTGGTCAAAGAATACCTCAAGTGCAGAAAGACTGAGTCTCTGGGACTGAAAAAATACTTTGTGTCTAGAAATGAAAGCCCAACCATACCTGAATGATTGGTTTAACTAAAAACCTGGGAAGATGGGTAATAAGGCTCTCAGAAGATGCAGACGCTTCCACATATTTCCATTTTTTTTAGGGGAAAGGGAGATTAACGTGTAAAATTTACCAAGTCGCGGGAATTTAGTGCTGAGTACTTATTTTGTCATTTGTTTTTCTGAACAGAAGATACTGAACAGATTTGAAGGGAAAGTAACTTGCATGCATTGGGAAACTATTCCGAAAGTGAGTACCCCTTTTACAAAAACAATGGGGAAAAACTTGAGATGTATTTTATATCTCTTAGCAAGTATACCTCACAACGCTGAATTTAGTTACTATCATGAATTCTCATTTCAGAAATGAATTCTATGTTTTGGGTGATGCCTGATCTTATGTATCAGAAGAGTTTTAGTTGATGTTAACATTAGGGACATGACATTCTTAAAAATTCTTGTTCAGTTAAGTTTATACTTCGCATTAGGTTACCTGTAGAGTTTTGGTGTCCAACATGATTGCCGCTAGCCACATATGGTAACTTGAATTAAAATGAAGTAAACTGTGTTCCTTAGTTTGGAGAGCCACATTTAAAGCACTCAGTAGCCACAAGTAGCCTTTGGCTACTGTATTGAACAGGACAGATACGTAACATTTCACAAAGTTCTGTCAGACAACACTGTTAACCGTTAAAGCATAAATCCTATGTAATTCCTGTGCAGTTAATGCACATTTGCTCCATTGACACCTTGAAAGTCACGATGTAGGTTTTCCACTAATCTTCACCAATCTAGTAGCACTTTGTGCCTCCATTTTTGTTTGTAGTCCTACACTTTTGAAAAAATTATTTTGTGATTTAGATCATTTTGTGCCTTAGGAGTTTGGTCGAGTTGGGAGAACATCCTGTTTTACTCACTATCAAGTTTAAACAGAAATAGGTTGCTTTCAGTTGGAAATAAAATTCAATTGCATTTTTTGCACTTGAGTATTTAAGAATTGCAGTTACGGCAAGTGCGGTGGCCTACACCTGTAATTCCAGCATCTCAGGAGGCTGAGGCAGGAGGATCGCAAGTTTGATGCCAGAGCCAGCCTGTACAATTTACCGAGACCCTCCAAAGAAAAAGGAAAAAGGGGGCTGGAGGTGCAGCTCAGTGGTAGAACACTTGCCTAGCATGTCCAAGGCCCTGGGTTCAACCCCTTAGTACTAAAAAGAAATTTCAGTTATGAAGCAGTTATGATACTACAGTTTTATGTAATATCCACTAATTATTGTTGTTAGGTGCTGTCAAGTTGAGTCTGACTCATATGGACCCTGTGTACAACAGAGTCAAACAGTGTTTAACACTGTGCCCCCCACTACATCAATGCTTCTCTGTTACAGGGTTTTCAGTGGCTGATTATTTTGAAGTTGTTTCAAGAGTGGGTTGCCAGGTCCTTTTCCTGTTTTTGTGGTGCTGGGGTTGGAACCCAGGGTTTCAGAGAGTGCAGAGGAGCAGTCATAATATTGATCTTTAAAATGTCACCTGTAAACTTGAGACTATTTGGACAAATTAATGAGATGACGTGGCTGGGGGGAAACACTGAAGTTTTCTTTTTATATTATTAAGTAACTGTGCATCTGGTTTCTCTTTTGAAAGAGTTTGAGTTTGTTTTCCCTAGTTTAAAGGGAATTGCTGGTTTTAGAAGTCATCTTATATGTTGATATTTTATTAGCTATTAGAAGTGATGATAAAAATGAAATGGAATGCAAATACTCTTAACCTTTCCCATCTGCAGGAAAAGCAGTTCAGCTAGATGAATTACTTTATTTGGAGGAAAGGATGAGAAGATCTGGATAAGTACACAGGATTTTAAAGCTGGAAGGTATTTGACATAGCTTCTAACTCAAAAACCTTATATACACTTGAGATAGGAAGTACTGTAGTAGAATTTGTTTTCTTCTAGCTTTGCAGAATATAATTTAATACATAGCTACAAATGAATAAGAATTTTCTTTGTGCATTTAATCCTTATGGTTCTACATGGTTTAAATATAAAATCAATGAGTAAATAAGGCAATTTATTCTCATCCATTCAGTAATCTGACTGGGATAGCATTCTCTTATTTTGTGCCAAAATGTAATTATGAGGATAAGAAACAATTACTATACTTTTTGTCATGAGTAGATGAAAATAAGTTCTATAAGAATAGACATAAAAACTTTTTTTCCTGAATTACGTCACTTTGGCTCATATAGCATGTATCTAACAATTCCAAGGTTTTTTTTTCCCCCAACAGGTGTCACTGTTATGATTTTTGTCTTTTTAGTTATTTAAAGTTAATTATGAAGAATTTTATTTTATCAGTAGTACACCTTAATTAGAAAGGTAGAAAGTCTTTATTTAGGTTGTTTTTGTTAGGTGCTGTTGAGTCGTGTGACTCATAGTGACTCTCCTAGGTTTTTTTTTTTTTTTTCCGGTACCGGGGTTTGAATCCAGGGCCTCATGCTTGCATGCTTTGCAAGTGCTGGACTACTGAGCAGCACCCCCAGCCCTTTATTTTTATTTATTTATTTATTTATTTTGAGATATGGTCTCGCTAAGTTACATAGACTGCCTCTGGTCTCAAAATGGCAATCCTCCTGCCTCCGCCTCCCGAGCCGTTGGGATTATAGGCCTTCACCACCACGCCGGGCTTCTCATAAGGTTTTCAATAGCTGATTGTTTTGGGATTGTTTTCGGGAGTGGCTTGCTACATCCTTCTCCCGTTTATTTAAATTAGGAATCCCAGACGCCACAACTGGGAAGCTCAATGGCAACTAATGCTTGGCTTCAGTGTTTGGAAGACAGTGGGGAGTGGTGAAGGTCATGGCCATAGGATCAGGTATGTTGGTTGCTGCTTAGCTCTAGGCCATAGTTGCTGACAGGTGTGCCTAGTATTTTCTGAACTGAGATATTTTTAGGAAGCCAGGAATCCATTCTTAGGCAAAAACATCCTATTTGTAAGTGTTGGCAAGTTGGTAACCACCAATGACAACAATAAATGTTCAGGTTCTAAAAAGACGGTAGTAAGGAACTAGTTTGTAATTGCTCATTTAGATCAGTTGGAGAAAACAAACTACCAAGTAAGATTCTTATTAAAGTTTTAAGATAAAACAGCCAAAATGGGCATAAACTCTCTACTGTCCCCTATGCTAGGGATTGAATCCAGGAACTCATGCATGCTAGGCAAGTACTCTACCAGTGAGCAGCACAGAACCTGATCATAAACTTTAAAAAATTGAAATAAAATTTACATACCATAAAATCCACTCTCTTAAAGTGTACAATTCAGTGATATTTAATGTATTCACAAAACTACAACCATGATCACTAATTCTAG
This sequence comes from Pedetes capensis, assembly GCA_007922755.1. Taxonomy (NCBI): domain Eukaryota; kingdom Metazoa; phylum Chordata; class Mammalia; order Rodentia; family Pedetidae; genus Pedetes; species Pedetes capensis. The sequence continues at coordinate 29,210 of VMDO01002702.1, read as the reverse complement.
AATATTTTCATCAGTTCAAAAAGAAATTCCATGCCTACTTGCAGTCACTTTCCACTTTCTCCTCCCTCATCCCCTGGCAACCACTTATCTACTTTCTGTCTGAATTTACCTATTCTAGACACTTCATATAAATGGAATCATATAATATGTGGCTTTTTATATCTTATTTCATTCACTTAGCATAATAATTTTTATGGTGTACCCATGTTGTATCAGGGGCTGGGATTTAGCTCAGTTGGTAGAGTGCCCCTCTGCAGTCTCTGAGGTCCCGAGTTTGATTTCCAGCACCACAAAAAAGGGGGAAAGATGTGCAACCCACTCCCAAGGCAATCCCGAAACAATCTGCCATTGAAAACCCTACGAGGGTCGCTATGAGTCGGACACGACTCGACGGCACCTAACAACAACAACAACATGTTGTATCAAGTTGGTTTGTCATAAACTTTTGTGCATGGTGCTGGGTCTTAAACTCAGGGTTTCATGCTAGGCAGATGTTCTACCACTGAGCTACACTCCTAGCCCTGGTCATAAACTTTTGTATCTTGTTTAAGTGTTCTTTAAAAAATGTTCATATACTTATGCCATTTCACCTGTAGCTTGTGTGTGTGTAATCTGGAATAGTATTTTTCTGTGTTCAGAATTTGTTTTATAACTAGAGTTGAATTTTGTTTGTAGCAGCACTAAGGGGCAGTAGCTTTTATGTTTAGAGTTTTTCCTTTTTTCCTTTGTACATAGTATGTAGGTTCTTTTGTCTTATTTTTCCTCATTTAAAAATACTTTAAAAAATTCTGAATTTCCATATAATGTGTATATTTATGGGGTATAATGTGATAATTCATTGTAGAGTGTGTAATGATTAGATCACGGTGGTTATCCATTACCTTAAAGATTTATCATTTCTTTGTGCTGGGAACATTGCTGTTGAAATATGTAATTGTTGTCAGTTGTAGTTAATCCTCCTGTGTTTTAGGACCATAGAAGTTATTTCTTCTGTCCAACTGCATTTACTGCCCCTGCCCCCCTCTGTAACCACTATTCTACCCTACTTTTATTAAATCTATAGCTTTGTGAGCTTTTTAAGCTCTCACAGAGTTATGGTTTGATTTTAAAATGACCCCATGTGTTTGAATGTCTGGTGCCCAGCTGGTGGCACTGTCTTGGAGGCTCTGGAACTTTAGGAGGTGGGTCATAGCTTGCATAGATGAGTCACTGGAGCCTTTGGAGGTTTTACCTAGACCCTCAGTGCCAGTAAACACTCCCTGCTTCCTGATCACCATGGTGTAAGGTCCTTTGTAGTAGGGCCTGATACCTGCCTTACTCCCATGTCTGCCCTGCTTCTATGGACCAAAATCCTCTGAACCATAATGCCCACAAAATCTTTCCTCCCATAACATGTTTCCATCCAGATGATGCACAAGTTGACTAACACAGATGTATAACTGAGAACACGCAATAGTTGTTTTTCATTTGTATTATTTTTGTGTAGGAGCTGTCTTTGTGTGCGTCCTTCTAGGTTAATGGTCATTAGGTGAGGATTCTTGACATGTTGGTGGTGTTTTAGTTTTGGCTTTGGAACATGGTTGGCACATAGCAGTGATTAAGTGTTGGATTAATAAGAAGAATGTAGCTACCATTTTGGCTAGTAAGAAGTTCTCACGTGATCAAGTACTCACTAGAAGTGGAGCATCATTGACCTTTCAATAGAGAAGAAAAAAGTGATAACTCTTGAGTAATCTTTGAGTTACAGAATATAAGAAATGCTAAAGAATGCTGATGCTTATATACCTATATATTCTCCATTCTAATCCTCGCCCTTTCAACAGTTTTAGAGGGCTTCAAAGTAAGATGTGGATTGGATTCACAGTTGAGAGAGCTCTCTCAAAAATCCAATCCTGGACGTAGCAGCATGGGGTCGTCAAAGAAGCACCGAGGAGAAAAGGAGGCCTCTGGGATGACAGTGGCGGCCAGCATGGGGAGCGTCACCGAGCAGCCGCCTGGGCACAGGGAACACAAAAAAACACAAGCAGCAGAGTGGTGGCTGCTGCGGCCGCTGTCTGGGGAGCGATGGAAGCAGAGCCGGGAGCGAGGAGGGGAGCGTGGAAAGCGGGCATTGCTGGGCGAATCCGAGATCTGCAGCGGAGCTCACAGGCAGGAGCGCAGCCAGGCTGAGCCCTCCGAGCGGCGCATGAAGCGGGAGAAGTGCGATGAAGGCTACAAGGCCGCTGCCAGCTCCAAAACGAGCTCAGGAGATGCCTCGTCACTCAGCATCGAGGAGACCAATAAACTCCGGGCAAAGTTGGGGCTGAAACCCTTGGAGGTCAATGCTGTCAAGAAAGAGGCGAGCACCAAGGAGGAGCCCGTGGCAGCCAATATCATCAACCCCATAGCCTTGTAGCAGAGAGAGGAGCTCCGGGAGAAGCTGGTGGCTGCCAAGGAAAAGCGTCTGCTGAACCAGAAGTTGGGGAAGATAAAGACTCTCGGGGAGGATGACCCCTGACTGGACGACACTGCGGCCTGGATTGAGAGGAGCCGGCAGCTGCAGAAGGAGAAGGACCTGGTGGAGAAGAGGGCCAAGCTGCTGGAGGAGATGGACCAGTAGTTTGGCGTCAGCATTCTGGTGGAGGAGGAGTTTGGGCAGCCGTGGCAGGACTTGTACAGTGCCCGGGACCTGCACCATGGAGCATGCCATCGATTCCTTCCGAGAAGGGGAGACCGTGGTCCTCACCCTCAAGGACAAAGGTGTGCTGCAGGAGGGGGAGGATATGCTGGTGAATGTAAACATTCAAGGAACAGGCTGAGAAGAATGTGGAGCTGCGGAAGAAGCAGCCTGACTACCTGCCCTATGCCGAGGACGAGAGCGTGGATGACTTGGCCCAGAAAAAACCTCACTCTATCCTGGCCAAGTACAACGAACGAGAAGCTAGAGGGCGAGCGGCCGCACTCCTTCCGTCTGGACTGGGGCTGCATGGCCGATGGTCTGCGGGAGAGGGAGCTAGAGGAGATCTGGGCCAGGCTGTGGCTGCAGGCTCAGTCCCTGAGCTCCGTGGGGCCCCGGCTGGCCTCCGAGTATCTTGTGCCTGAGGAGATGGTAACCTTCAGAAAGACCAAATGGAGAGTGAAGAAAATCCCAAGAAGGAGAAAGAGGTGGTAGTGCGGGCGGACGACTTGCTTCCTGTTGGGAACCAGACTCAAGACGGGGACTTTGGTTCTAGAGTGCGGGGTCGGGGTCGGTGCCAAGTGCCCAAGCTGGAGGAGGAGGCCGTGGAGGACGAGGACAAGGAACCTGTGTTCCAGCCCCCTCCATCAGATGACACCCATGTGGAGAACATGGACATCAGTGATGAGGAGGAGAGGGCGGAGCTGGAGCTGCAGAAGCAGCTGGAGAAGGGGCGCCGGCTGCGGCAGCTCCAGCAGCTCCAGCAGCTGCGTGACAGCAGCGAGAAGGTGGTGGAGATTGTCAAGAAGCTGGAGACCCAGCGCGCCTGGGAGGAGGAAGAGGATCCGGAACGGAAGGGGGCCATCATATTCAATGCCACCTCTGAGTTCTGCCGCACGCTGGGGGAGATTCCCACCTATGGACTGGCCGGCAACCTCGAGGAGCAGGAGGAGCTCATGGACTTCAAACGGGATGAGGAGCGCTCGGCCAATGGTGGCTCAGAGTCTGACAGGGAGGAGAACATTGGCTGGAGCACCGTCAACCTGGATGAGGAGAAGCAGCAGCAGGACTTCTCTGCTTCCTCCACCGCCATCCTGGATGAGGAGCCCATCGTGAACAGAGGGCTGGCAGCTGCCCTGCTGCTGTGTCAGAACAAAGGGCTGCTGGAGACCACAGTGCAGAAGGTGGCCCGGGTGAAGGCCCCCAATAAGTCCCTGCCCTCGGCCGTGTACTGCATTGAGGACAAGATGGCCATGATGACAAGTACAGCTGGTGTGAGGAGTAACGGGGATTTACCCAGGACTTCAAGGAGAAGGACGGCTACAAGCCCAACGTGAAGATCGAGTATGTGGATGAGACGGGCTGGAAGCTCACCCACAAGGAGGCCTTCCGGCAGCTGTCCCACTGCTTCCACAGGAAGGGCTCAGGCAAGATGAAGATGGAACGGAGGATGAAGAAGCTGTACGAGGAGGCGCTCCTAAAGAAGATGAGCTCCAGCGACACATCTCTGGGCACCGTGGCACTGCTCCAGGAGAAGCAGAAGGCCCAGAAGACTCTGTACATTGTGCTCAGCGGCAGCGGCAAGAGTATGAACGCGAACACCATCACCAAGTGATGCCGCTTCCTTCCGACCCCACCCGCCTGCAACATTAAATAAAGTTCCCTCCTTATTTAAAAAAAAAAAAAAAAAAAAAAAATTCCAATCCTCACACAATTCTAAACCACATCTGATTTTGTAGCTCTCTAAAATAGTTGCAACATTGTGGGTAGAATTTAGACTATATGGTATTCAAGTACTCTCTATCTTTGTGCTGGAGACAATGCAAGGCACAAAGCTGAGGTAGCTACTATCTCTGCCCTTAGGGATAATACTGACTAGAAGAGAAGACAAGACGCATAAATGGAGGGTATATGAGTTACTTCAAATGAAAAGGTTTATAGAAGTTGAAGGAAAACATATGGAATGTATTATCCAAAAATGTGACAATACATAATTCAAAAATAAGTGCTTCCTATGTTTCCTGACTTTTGGATACCTTGAATAATATGAGGTAGAACCTGGCAAGTTCTGTAGAGATGGAGATAACATGTTTCAGAATTCACAAAAGATTACACTGTAAGTAAAAGGAAACTCTGGTGGCAAGGGAGATATTCCAAAAAGGTTTTGTTGTTGTCAGAAGCAAACAGTTGTACTTAAAAGCATTAGGAGGGAACTATGAGGGTAAGCTAGGAAAAAGGATCCTCGGGGTAATGAAGAGATAGTCATAATTGATGTATGTAGTTGGAAAGGAGGGAGATAGATTAGCAAGGTTAACAATGATTACATTATGAAGTATGTTATGAAATGATTATGAATATTAGGCTGAGAATTTGGACTTGGAACTAATAGCTGAGCCTTCTTAAAATAGGGCCTACTATTTCAGGATTTTGGCAAGAATTTACATATATACACTTTCCTGAAGAGGTTTTATAACTATTAGATTCTCAGAGGGCTTTATGACACTCAAAATTTAAATAACCATTACATACAAGTTCTAGAAGAGTAGATTACAAAAAACAGGCAAAGAAAGACATCCATGACTAATTAGATAGGGGCTGTAATAAATTAGAGCACATACAAACTATTTTAGTACAAACTGACAATATTAAATACTAAGAAGAAGTTGAATGAGAATGAGTATATCTTTTTTGCATGCAATATATTTTTATTAGTATAATGTAACATAATGGATTTCATTGTGACATTTTCATGCTTGCTATGACATATTTGATTATATTTATTCCCCCTTTACCCTCTCTTATACCCCTTTTCCCATTTCCCTTCACAAATATTCCCCCTTCTACTTTAATACTTTTTTTTGCCCCCTAGATTTCATATATGAGAAAAATGTGCAGTATTTTTCATTCTAAGTCTTACTTTGCTTAAGATGATGATCACAGCGTGATTTCATGCTTTATGGCTGAATAGTACTCCATTGTGTAGGTATACTACATTTGCTTTATCTATCATCCATTGATGGGCACCTAGGCTGATTACATAACTTGGCCGTAACGGATAGTGCTGCCACAAAATGAGTATATGAGTATCTTTATTATATGCTGACTTTGATTCCTTTCTGTGTATACCCAGGAGTGGTATGGCTGGATCATGTGGTAGTTCTTTTAGTTTTTTCAGCCACTTCCATGCTGATTTCCTTAATGGCTGGAATAATTTACATTCCCATCAACTGTGTATAAAAGTGTCATCCTTCCCTTTGTCTCACATTCTCACCAGCATTTTGTGTTTGTTTCCTTGATGATAACCATCCTGACTGGGGTGAGATGGAATCTTAATGTAGTTTTGATTTGCATTTCCCAGATGGCTGAAGATTTTGAACAATTTTTTTATGTATTTATTGGCCATTTGTACTTCTTTTGAGAACTATCTGTTGAGATCATTTGCTCATTGATTGCCGTACTTGTCCTTTGGTGTTTAATTAAGTTCTTTCTGTATTTTGTATATTAATCCCTCGTCGGATGAATAGCTGGCAAAAATTTTCTTACATTCTGTAGGTTGTCTCTTCACTCTATTGTTTACTGTTCAGAATATTCTGAATGCACTGCAATCCCATTTGTCAACTCTTCCTATCATTTCCTGAGCTATTGGAGTCCTCTTCAGAAAGGTATTTCCTATACCTGTATCTAGAAGTGTTTTCCCCCAGTAGTTTCAAAGTTTCAGGTCTTACATTAAGGCCTTTGATCCATTTTGAATTGATTTTTGTACAGTATGAGACATAGGGACCTAGTTTGTCTATTGCATGTGGATATAGGACTTTCTTACCACCATTTGTTAAAGAGGCTGTTTTTTCTCCAAGGTATGTTTTTGACACCTTTGTCAAGAATCAGATGGCTTTAGCTGTGTGGGTTTATTTCTGGGTCTTTTGTTCCATTGGTCTGTGTGTCTGTTTCTGTGCCTGTACTTTGCTTGTTTTTGTTACTGTGGCGCTCTAGTATAATGTGAAATCAGGTATCATACCTCCAGAAGTGCTCTTTTTGTTCAGAAATGCTTTGGCTATTTTGGGTCTTTTGTGCTTCCATATGAATTTTAGGATTTCTTTTCTAGTTCTATAATGAATGTTGTTGCCATTTTGATGGGGATTGCATTTAATGTCTAGGTAACTTTCAGTTATATGGCCATTTTTACAATATTCTGCTGATCCATGAACATGGGAAGTCTTCCTATCTTCTAGTGTTTAATTTTTTTCTTCATTGTTTTATAATTTTCATTGTAGAGATATTTTACCTCAGGTTAGTTCCTGGTGTGTGTTTCTTTCTTTCCTTCCTTCTTTCGTTCCTTCTTTCCTTTTTCCTTTTTCTTTAAAGTACTTCATGATTGAACCCAGGGTGTTGTGTGTACTAGGCATGTGCTCTACCACCAGGCTGTAATGTACCTCCAGCCTCTTTTATTTTTTATTTTCAGACAGAGTCTCACTCACTAAGTTCTTAGGCTACCTCTGCCCTGGAACTCAAAATTTGTTGCCTCAGACTCCCCAAGTTGCTGGGATTGCAGATGTGTGCCATGGTGCCCGGCTCCTAGGTGTTTTTTTTTTTTTTTTTTTTTTTTTAAGGCTATTGTGCATGGGATTATTTCCTAGATTTTTCTCAGCATGTTTGTTTGGGGGTAGACAAACTACTTGTTTTTCTGTGTTGGTTTTTTTATCCTGCTACTTTGCTGGAAGTATCAGGACAAATTTTCTGGTGTCTTTAAAGGGTCTTTTAAGTATAGAATCATATCTGCAAATAGGGATAATTTGACTTCCTTTCCTGTTTGTGTCCCTTTTATTTCTTCTTTATTGCTCTGCCTAAGAATCTAAGCACTATATTGAATAAGAATGGAGAGAGTGGACACCCTTGTCTCATTCCTGATTTTATAAGGAATGCTTTCAGTTTTTCCCCATTCAGTATAATGTTGGGTATATGTTTGTCATGTATAATCTTTAATATGTTGAGGTATGATCCTTCTGTTCTTAGTTTCGTCAGGGCTTGTATCATGAAAGAATGTTGAATTTTGTCAGAGACTTTTTCTGCAGCAATTGCGATCATGTGATTTTTGTCCTTGGGTCAATATATTTGCTGTATTATGTTTACTAATTTGCATATGTTGAACCATCCATGCATCCTTGGAATAAAACCAACTTGATCATGGTGTATAATCTTTTTATTGTTCAATTTGGTTTGCAAATATTTTACTGAGAAGTTTTGTGCCTTATATTCATCAAGGAAACTGAACTATAATTTTCTTTTTTTGTTGAGTCCTTATCTAGTTGGTTCATTTGTTTGAGACAGGATTTCACTGTGTAGCCCAGGCTGGCCTGTAACTCTGTGTATACCAGGCTGGCCTTGAACTTGTGTTGATCCTCCTGCCTCAGCCTCCCAGGTGCTGGAATTATGGGCGTTCACAATCAGCTCCTTATCCAGTTGTGTTAACAGAATAATTTCAGCTTCGTAGAATGAGTTTGGAAGCATTCTTTACCTTTCTATTTTATGGAATAGTTTGAAGAGCATTGGTCAGTTTGTCTTTAAAGGTCTGGTAGTATTCAGCAGTGAGTCCATCCAGGGCCTTTCTTTCTTTCTTTTTTGGGAAACTTTATATTACTGCTTTGATATTGTAGCTTGCTGCTGTTATCTGTTTAGGTTGTTTATATCCTCCTGGTTCAATTTTGATAGGTCATGTATGTCTAGAAATTTATCCATTTCGTGTAGATTTTCCAACTTATTGGAATGTAAGTTTTCACAATGTTCCCTAATCTTCTGGATTTTAGTAGTCTCCTTGTAATATCTCCCTTTTTGTCTGTAATTTTATTAATTTAGGTGTTCTGTCTTTTGGTTACTTTGGCTAAAGGTTTCTTAATCTTATTTAGCTTTTCAAAGAAACAATTCTGTTTCATTGGTCTTTTGTATTGTTCCTTTAGTCCCCACTTCATGTGTTCCCTCTAGGGCTTCACAAACCAATGAAAAATTGGGTTCAGCTTTGGGTGTGTGTTCTTTCAATATGTTAAACTTTAGAGGGTCCAGGTTCATTTTGGGTTTAAATCCTATGTGTAGGTAGCAGGGCTTCAAACTGAACCTGAACATCAGCCCGTCTGTGCCTTTTTTATGTGTTTGTGCAGTATTGGAGGGTCGAGCCCAAAGCCTCATGCATGCTAGACTTGTGATCTGCCTCCACTCTCCTCTCTTCTCTTCTTTCCCTTTTCCCTTTCCTTTCCCTTCCTTCCTTCTTTCCTTCCTCCCTTCCTTCCTTTCCTTTCCTTTCCCGCCCTTCCTTCCTTCCCTCCCTCCTTCCTTTCTTTATTTCTCTCCGCCCCCCCCCTTCCTCCCTCCTTCTCTTTTTTTCTTTCTTTCTTTTCCTTATCATTTATATATTTTTTCCGGTACTGAGGGCTGAACTCAGGGCCTCATGCTTGCATGCTCTGCAAGTGCTGGACCATTGAGCTGCATCCCCCCAGCCCTTTTTTTTTTTTTTTTTTTAACTTTTTTGAGACATGGTCTCACTAAGTTGTGCAGACTGCCTCTGGTCTCAAACTTGTGATCCTCCTGCCTCCGCCTCCCAAGCTACTGGGACTATAGGTGTGCACTGGGCTCTATGTTTTTTATTTTGCTACATTGTGTAGCTGCCATTGGCCTCTCAAATTGCTGGGATTTCTGGTGTGTGCTCTGGTGCCTGGCTCGATCTGCATCTCTTAATTGGAGAGTTAAGACAGTTTACACTTAAGGTTGTTATGAAAGGTATGCACTAATTTCTCCCTTACTCATTTTAGAGTTCTGCTGGTTTACTGAGTTGATGTTTGGTTATTTCCTAATTTTCATTTGTCTATTAGATTTATTCTTGGGGGAGGGGCTGGAGTTTTAGATCAGTTGGTAGAGCACTGCTTCACACTTCTGAGGACCTGGGTTCAATCCCTGTCACCACAAAAATGGGAGAATGATGTAACAGTCCACTACCCACTACCAAAAAAAAAAAAAAAAAAAAAATCCCCAAACAGTCAGCCATTGAACACCCTATGAAGGTTGCTGTGAATCAGATGCAACTCAGTGCCACCTAGCAACAACAACAAATTCTTTCTAGAGCTCTGATACTTGGGTATATCTTCCACCTTGTATTCTGTATTTAGTATTCCTTTCAGTGTCTTTTATTTATTTATTTATTTATTTTTTTGGTAGTACTGAGGGGTTGAACCCAGGGCCTTGTGTATTTTTACAAGTGCTGTCCCACTGAACTGTACCCCCACCCTCCATTTTTTACTTTTTATTTTTTTGAAACATGGTCTCACTAAGTTACACAGGCTGCCTCAAACTTATGATCCTTCTGCCTCCATCTTCAGAATACTGGGATTACAGGCATATGACCCCATACTCAGCCTTTTAAGTATCTTCTGCAATGCTGTCTTAGTGGTCATCAGTTGCTTTAGTTTATGCTTATCACAGGTCTTCATTTCTCCTTTGACTTTAAAGAATAACTTTGCTGGGTAGTCTTGTTGGAAGTTATTTTCCTTCAGGGCTTAAAATACGTCATTCCTTCCGTGTTCTCTTTAGGGTTTTTGCTCAGAGATCTGCTTTTCTAAGAGGTTTGCAATTGTAAGTAACTCGGCACTTACTGGTGATACTTTCTATTGAGCTTTTTAATTTATTGAGGTTTTCATTTTCAACATTTCCATTTTTTTGTTTTTGTTTTGTTTTTTCCAGAATCTGTATCTCTAAACCGAATATCTTGTCCAAGTTACTAAATTTTTTGTTTAAGTCTTGAATTGACTTCTTTGCATGAGTCATCTGTTTATTTGAATCTTCTTTGAGATCATTGATCAGTTTTAAACTTAGACTTTAATTTTTTGTCTGTTATTCCAGCCATTTCACTATATTGGTATTTGGTTATTAAAGGCTTATGAACTTTTGGAGGAGATGTGTTGCTTTGCTTTGTCATATTTCTTGTGTTTCTTTGTTGTGGTTTGCACATCTGTTAGAATAGATATCTCATCCAGTTTTATGTGGGGTTTTCCTACTGAGTAGACTTCACTTTAAGGCTTAAGCTCCAGTACTTTCCAGGGCAGAGAAAACAAAGCACTGTAACAGCAGCAATACCAAAACAAATGAGACATAGAAATATAGTAAACATTGATTAAAGACAGCTCTTATACCACTAATAGCTATAGAAAAAGAAGGGGCAAAAATAATATAGAATAAATGATGAAGTTTAAAATTAATAAAGCTAAAATTAATAATAAAAGTGAAAAAAAGAGAGGGAAGATAAGACGAAAAACAAGGTTAAAGAAAAGAAAAAAATTTTTAAATGAGAGAAAAAGGGCAAGAGATAAAAAGTCTGATTACAAAATAATGACAAAATACATAAATAATATTAGATAAAAGAGATGGGCTAGGGATGTAGCTCAGTGATAGAGCACCTACCTACCATGCTTAAGACCCTGGATTCGATCCACAGTACTGCATTGCACTGCACACACACCTGTGTGTGAACACAAAAAGATATGAAGAGTAAAAAATAAAAATACAAAAGATTTTAAAAATAAAAACAATACTAAACAGTAAAAAGAAAAGAAAAGAGTAAAAAAAGATAAAGACTGGAGAAAAGTCCTTTCCAGGTTCTCTGGTACGGTACCCAAGTCAAGGGGCGGGTAGTGCGTCATAGCTGGAGTCTATTGTAATTCCTTTTTGTTCCCACCATACTAGTTGATACTGTATCTGAGCCATCTGGACTTTTCAGGGGTATGTTGTGAGCAACAGGGCTGCATTCACTTTAGAGTGGCTTCCTTTCTTTGTGTACTGGGAGCCACTAGCTACTCAAATGAGCTTTGTGGACTGTGTACTGGGCAGGTTCCCAGTAACTCAAGCAGCCCCCTATTCTGTGCTGCAGATGTCCAAGCTGAGGAGTATCCCCTGTGTGCATCTGAGAGTGGGGGGAATAAACATAGTAACGGGTTCTGCACCAGGGTTGGAGAACTGGGGGAACTGTCACTCTGCCTGCTGGTCTCATGCTGTCAGACCCTGCCCAGCTGTGAACCTCCCTGTGGGAGGCAGGAAGCTGGAGAAATCAAGTGTTCTGTTGAACTTGAGCTCAGAGCTCTGCCCCATCCATAGCAAACCACGTGACAGTGAGCTACTCTGGAGACCTCACAGTTCCCTGGCTGCAGCCTTGGAGCTCTGAGTTTCTACAGTAATGTAATCCACAGGTGACAGGGTGGAGCCACGGATTGCTATCCTCTACAGCCTAGGCTTGCTGTTGCTTAAGTTTCTCATTAAGACCATGTCTGACCCTCTCCCATTCCACAACTACCTTTTGTGCCCGTCTCCCACCAACACACTGTGGTGTGGCGGGTGGCCCTAGGTTCCCTGGTTTGGGATTATTTCTTGTTTTCAGATCCCCGGAGTAGCTTAGTCTCAAACAGTAGGTCCTCTGAAAATGGTGCCTAGCTTTAGCACTCCGAGATGTACAGAGCCACAAAACTGACTATTTAACCAGCACTGGCCTGCAGTACAGGAGGAGTGTCTGTCAAACCAAATTCTCCCCACTGGATTTAAGGCTTGTGAGAACCAGGGTATCTCCTACAGCTAGGACTGTTGGTCTCTTGTCACCGTGGCTACCTGTACTCTTCAGGCTTACTTTGTGGTTGTAACTTTGGGGTCCCCACCACCTCAGCTAGGGTTGAAATTGTGGACTGCTTACTACTATTCTCTGCCTCTCCTTTCTGTTTCTCAGTGTTTTTTTTAGCTGTCCTGATACCTCTTGTTTGATTTCCAATGGCTTTCCTCTCTTTCCTCAAAATATAGTCTCTCCTTTGTTACCCTGACTCTTCTCATTTATAGAGCTGTGTGGAGGAAACTTACAGTCCACCATCAAATGAATACATTTGAAAGATTCCTGTGGCTATGTTAATGGCCTACTGATAAGTACAAATGAATGTGTCTTATATTTATATAACTGATTTTGATATATAGTCCCACTCAAGTAAATTAAACATTGTAAAACTGTAATTAAACATTAGTTATGGTGGTAACCAAAAAGAATGGATAATCCAAGTACAGCCATACCTTGGTAGTAGACTTTTGAAACCTGTCAAATATGGTTGTGTTGTTAGGTGCTGTCAAGTTGGGTGTGACTCCTAGCGACCCTCTGTACAACAGAACAGAACACTCCCCAACACTGTGCCATGCCTAGCACTATGTCAGTGCTTCTCTCCTATTCACAGGGTTTTCAATGGCTGATTGTTTTGGGATTGCTTCAGGAATGGATTTCCACATCCTCCTCCCATTTTTGCAATGCTGGGGAATGAACCCAGGGCCTCAGAGAGCACAGAGCGGAACTCTACTAACTGAGCTAACCCCCAGCCCATCAAGTATGGTAGTCTGCACATTCTGAAGTGAAAATTTTGTCCAAGTACTTGTTTGTTTGGTACTCCACATACAAGCTAGAATGTCAGTGTAGGTTTCCTTGTGAATTGCTATCCTTTTCAGCCAAAACAAAGGGTTATACCAGACCTCTTGCACTTCCCTTTACAGTCTTATCTTAGCTTCTGTGGTTATTTTGTGTATTTTTGCACTTTTTTCTCACCGTGGTCCTAAGAAAATGAGCTGTATTGCACTACCTTAACCTTATTCATAGGGCCTGGACCAAAATCTCTTATAGGACAATGAATTCAGCATGGAAAAATTGTGGCTAGAAGCTGTCAGAGAGACTTTGAAGGGTTTGAGCCTGCAAGTACAGAGGGTACACTTGTAAAGGATATCACATCTTTGGGACAATCTATGGGTCTAGAGGTCATTGCTGCTGGTTTTGAGGAGTTAGTGGTGGAGCATAATGAAGGGCTTAGCTCTGGAACGGCAGGAGCTACAGAAGAACCAGCAACATGAGGTGGCCGAAGAGATTTCTACAGGTGAGGGGGAGATAAAAGAGGATGTCCTCAACTACTTGAAAAAAGATAAGTGCACAAAATGGGCACAAGTTCAATACTTTATGGAGAAGTACCATTTAGACAAAGCTTTGACAAGCAGAAATGTGAATTTATTGAATGACTAAATAGTTGCACATTTTCAAGGAATTCTGAAAAGAAGATAGACTCAGTCCTTGTTGGATAAGGTTTTAGTGAAGGTGACAAAAGGTGTGTCAGACCCTGTGGTGCCAGTTGAAAAAAAGTAGAAAAGAAAAAACACCTCAAGTACCAGTGCTCAGTGTTGTGTTGGAGGGGGACACTACTTTCAAGCAACATTCCATGTAACTGCTCCTCTTCACTGCTCTGTTCCCACCATCCTGTTAGACCATGTACTCGTCTTAGGACAGGGAAAGTGTAGTTTTTATTTTATGTAATCTGTTAACTTTTTAGGTTTATTTCTCATGTAAAGTATGAAACAACCCTGTCTTTTTCCATATTGCTTTAAAAATATGCAGTCTTTGGTTTGGGAATACATTAAATTTATTTACATTGTTCTTTATAGAAAAGTTTTGTTTGGTACTCATTGTTTTGAGTACTCATTTTGCTGCCCAGAACCAATTAATGACAAATACCGAGGTATTGTGGTTAGATTTGGGTTGCATTTTTTGAACATTTTGTATTACCTTGTTTTTCTAGTCTAATGCAGACTTTACATTCAGTTAATGTATTGTACTTGTGCTGGGGTAAGATGCCCCTGCAAGATATTTTGCGCTTGGAGAAAATAGTTTAGGATTAAGGCTTTTGTTCTGGATAATGTATCTTATGGATGGTTCACATCAAATCAACCACACAATAATACTTCTAATTTAAAGCAAAAATGGACCAAATCTCTAGTTACTTAAACCAATAATATTTTCACCTATTATTGAGATTTTGTGTGCAAGTATAAAATTGAAATGATTGAAGTTCCTATTTTAAGTTTAGTTTCCACTCTCATCCTCTATTCCAGTTTTTAATTATATAAGCATAACTCAAAGAGATTGTTGGTTCAGAGTTCCAGACTGCTGTAGTGAAGTGACTAGTACAGTAAAATGGGTCACATGAAGATTTTGGTTTTCCAATGCATTTAAAAGTTACCTATATACTACACCATAGTCTGTTGAGTATATAATAGCATCATGCCTAAAGAAATATACATGACTTAATTAAAAATACTTTATTGCACCCGTGCAGTAGCACATGCCTGTAATCCGTTGGACTGGGGAGGCAGAGGCAGGAGGATCACAAGTTTGAGGCCAAAGACTCTAACTTAGTGAGACCCTGTCTCAAAATGAAAAACAAAAAATGGGCTGGGGATGCAGCCCAGTGGTAGAGTACTTGCAAAGTAGGTGCAAGGGCCTGAATTCAATCCCCAAGCATGAGAGCTGTGCTTTATTGCTAAAAGATGCTAATGAGTACCTGAGCTATTGAAAACACTGTGTCAGTAGCATTGCTGAATGTATTCTTAATTGGTAAGAGTTTACTCATTAAATTAATTAATTAATTTTTGTGGTGCTGGGGTTTGAACCCAGGGCCTCACACTTGCATGCTTTGCAAGTGCTGGACCACTGAGCTGCACTCCCAGCCAATTTTTTTACTTTTTGAGACTGGGTCTCACTAAGTTAGGCAAACTGCCTCTGGTCTCGATCTTATGATCCTCCTGCCTCCTCCTCCCAAGCCGCTGGGATTACAGGTGTACACCACTGTGTCCAGCAGATTTGTTAACGGTACAGTTTTTCTTTCTTTCCCTTTTTCTCTCTTTTTTTTTAACTTTTTTTTTTTTCTTTTTTGTTTTTTTGAGACAGCATCTTGCTTTGTAGCCCCGTTTACTGTATAGCCCAGGCTGGTCTCAAATGTGCACTTCTGCTGCCTCTGCCTCCCAAGTGCTAAGATTACAGGCATATGTCACCACATCTGGCAAAAGTATATCTTTTCTACACTGAAAGATTTAGAGTCACAGAAAAATACATGTTCCAGAGATCTAGAATAAGAGTTGTTACCATTGAGACTCCATTTATTTCCTGGGACTGAAAGTATCCCCTCCCTCCCCTCAAATGCAGATATTATAATAGGAAGTGTAAATTAGTCTGAAGAGGTAGTCTTTTTCTTTGCATCAATTTCTGGAAGCCTCCTGAACCTACTTCATTTGGTTTTACATGAAAGCCTCGTGTTAGGTGTGATTGATTAAATTATGCCTTGGTCTTTCAAGTGAGCAACCCCCATCCTGAAACGAGTCATCTCATTAGTATAAAAATGGCATTCAATTACTTCAGCTCTTCCAACAATTTTAGGAGCTATATGTCAGGAAATGAACAGAGGACCAAGTATATATTTTACAATATAACAATTATTGAGTTGTAGGAGTTCTTTATATATTCTAGATAGAGATCCCTTATGATTTGAATTTTTTCCCCATTGTATGGATTTGTCTTTCCATTTTCTTGTTGGTATTCCTTGAAGCACAGATAATTTCAATTTTTGTTATTGTTGTTTTAGCAGCCATAGAATAGGGGCTGACTTGTAGTGACCCTATGTACAACAGAACAAAACACTCCCAATACTGAGTCATGCCCAGCACTGTGTCAGTCCTTCTCTGATATACATAGGATTTTCAGTGGCTGATTGTTTAGGGGAGTGGGTAGCCAGGTCCTCCTTCCATTTATGCAGTGCTGGAGATCAAACCCAGGGCCTCAGAGCACACACAGAAAGCACTCTACCAACTGAGCTAAACTTGATGCTTAATTTATTTGACATCTATAGCCATACCATCCTGGCATCTGAAGTCATTTGATCTTGCAAGCTAATCAGGGTGCAGCCTAGTTAGTCCTTGGATGGGAGACTGCCTGGGAACACTGGGTGCTGTAGGCTTGGGAGAAGGACCTAGCAGCCCCCTCCCCAAACAATCAGCCATCAAAAACCCAGTGAACTGCAGGGAAACACTGACATAGTGCTAGGGATGGCAGTTTCAGGTAGTGTTTTGTTCTGTTAAACATAGAATTACTATCAGTTGGACCTGACTCAACCGCACCTAACAACAATTTATTTTGTGGTGGATGTGTTTGCGTTGCTTTCGCTGTTTTATCTTAAGAAATTTCCTAATCCAAAGTCATAAAGATTTACTCCTGTGTTTTCTTCTGAGAATTTAGTGGGTTGAAAAGTAGCCCTGTTATAGGTGTGCCCACTTCCCCACTGCTAGAATCTGTGAATGTGATCTTAACTTGGAAAAAGAGCCTTTACAGATGGAGTTAAGGATCTTGAGACCATCCTGATTTAGGGTGGGCCCTAAATCCAAATGGTGAATGTCCCTATAAGAAACAGAAAAGAAGACTGAGAGACTCAAGATACTAGAGGAGAAGGCAAAGTGAAGATGCAAGCAGAGGTGGGAGTCCTGCATTTCCAAGCTGAGGAATGCATAGAGCCACCAGAAGCTGTAAAAGACAAGGATTTTCCTGTAGAATCTTCAAACACCTTGATTTGAGACATCTAACCTGTATGACTGCAAGAGAAGAAATTTGTTGTTTTAAGCCACCAAGTTTGTGATCATTTTGGTAGCCCAAGAAACTAATAAAAAGATTTAAAGTATTTCGATCTGTGATCTGAGTTTTATATATTCTGTGTGGTAGGAGATAATTATTTTGTACCTAGATAATTCAGTTCATGTGCCAATTGTTGAAAGGACTATTCTTTCCCTTGTTGACTTCTTTTGGCATCCTTATCACAAATGAATCGATTGTAAATATGAGAATTTAATTCTCTTCTATTGGTCTGTGTGTCCATATGTCATTATCACACTCTCTTGATTTCTGTAGCTTTGTATTAAGATTGAAATTGAGAAGTGTGAGTCTCTACCTAACATTATCCCTACTTTTTTTTTTTTTTGGGGGGGGGGTACTTGGGGTTGAACCCAGGGCCTCATGCTTGCGTGCTCTGCAAGTGCTGTGCCACTGAGCTGCACCCCCAGCCCATTTTTTTTTTTACTTTTTGATACAGGATCTTGCTAAGTTGTGCAGGCTGCCTCTGGTCTCGAACTTGCGATCCTCCTGCCTCTGCCTCCGCCTCCTGAGCTGCTGGGATTACAGGTGTGCGCGACCACACCTGGACTTTATCCTTACTTTTCAATATTTTGTCTTTTATGGGTTACTTGCATTCTCATATTAATTTTAGCATCCACTATCAGTTTCTGCCAAAAGGACAGTTGAAATTTTGGTACATATTGCATTCAATTTGTAAATCAGTGTAGGAAATAATGCCAGTTTATTAAATCTTTCAATCTATCAAAATGGAATATTTTCCATTTATTAATTTTTTCAGTTTCTTTAACTTTTTCAATTATATCTTACAGACTACAAGTTTGGGCTTCTTTTGTTAGATTGATAGAATTTTTTTATAGTTATTGGATATTGATTTTCTGTATTTTCAGGGCATTTATTGCTAATGCATAAAAAATTCATTTTGTATATCATTTTGGTACTCTGCAACTTTGTTGAACTTATTTATTGCTACTAACATGTTTTTAGTGGATTCCTGAGGCCTTTCTGTATATAGAGTATATCATCTGTAATTACAAATAGTTTTACTCCTTTTTTACAGTCTGGATGCTTTTTGTTCTTGCTTCCTTGGCCTGAGTAGAACCTCAAGTACAATGTTAAATACAAATGGTGAGAATGGTTGTCTCTGTTCATGATCTTCTGTCTTTCATCATTAAGTATATTGTTAGCTGTAAGTTTTTCATAGATAGCTTTTATTGGGTTGAGGAGGTTCTCTTCCATTCCTCATTTGTTGATTGGTAACTTCTTAAACAAGAATTGTTGTTAGGTGCCGTTGAGTCGGTATCCAACTCATAGCGACCCTGCGTACAACTGGGGAAACACTATTGTCAGTGCTTCTCTGCTATTCATAGGGTTTGCAATGGCAGGTTCATTTTTGGGAGTGGGTTGTTGCGTCCGTCTCCCAAACCTGCAGCACCTGGTGTTCCCAGGCGGTCTCCCATCCAAGTACTATCCAAGCCCGATCCTGCTTAGCTTCTGAGATCTGACAGATTGGATGCCACAGGGCTACGGCTACAGGATAAACAAGAAAATTCAATGTTAATTCCCATCTTCAGCATTATAGCTACATGAGTAAAATGAAAAGTTAGGAAGGAAGATTCTGACTTCAACCAGGATCACATTTCTGTCAATAATAGAGCTTTTCCATTCTCAGTATTTGCAAACATTTCTTTAATGGTGAGTCTGAAATTTGTGATTCTGATTTTGAGTTTTTATCTAAGCTTATGTTTTTCCTATGTTAGCCTGTTTGGTAATTTTAGTTAGCTACATGTGTGTCTCTTCAAATTTAATGTGACTGTTTATACATTCATTTGGCTGACTATCATTTTGTTGTGCATTGAATGCGGTAGTAGACTAAAAAATATAACAATGCGTTTGGAGAATTATCCAGAAGTAAATGTGATCACAGTAAGAGGCATTTTGAGTGTTAAGAGATAGTGGCCAGATCATGAAGAGCCTGAGTTCTAAGGAGTTGGAACTTTTTTTGAAAGTAGTGATGAGTCACTAAAAGATTCAAAGCAGGGAATTAGTACAAGATTTGTATTTTGAATGACTCTTGGAGAAGTAGTATAGAATATGGATTGGTATTGAGAGTGAAGCTGAGGAATGGGAATCGGTAGGCAGTACTGTTGATTTGAAAAGATGTTTTGACCTAGAACACTGGCAGTGGGAATAGATTCTATAAATATTTAGGAAATAAAATTGATAGGTTTTGCTAACTGGATTTTTAGGAGCTGAAGGATAGAAAAATCTTTTGTGACTCCTAGTATTTTGCATAGGGGACTTGAGTGGATAGGGCATGCTAGAGGGGAGTTGATTTGAAGGTAAGATAAATTTGATTTTGAAATATTGGGGCTGGGATTTAGCTCAGTTGGTAGAGTGCTGCTCTGCAGTCTCTGAGGTCCTGAGTTCGATTCCCAGCACTGCAAAAATGGGAGAAGGATGTGGCAATCCATTTCCAAGGCAATCCCGAAACAATCAGCCATTGAAAATCCTATAAGGGTCACTATGAGTCGGACAAGACTCGATGGCATCTGACAACAACAAGTATTTTGCATAGGGGACCTGAGTGGATAGGGCATGCTAGAGGGGAGTTGATTTGAAGGTAAGATAAATTTGATTTTAAAATATTGAAGTCCTTGTGGAATGTCTAAATGGAGAAGGGTCCTTATAGTGGACAATTAAATGTGAGGCTGGTCTCAGAGAAGAGTATTTTAGGTGGTATTGAAGTAAATGGATTCATACAAGGAATGAAAGGAGTTCATGGCCCTAGAAGCTGTCTCTGAAATTTGTGAAATAATAGTTTGGGAACCACTGTTATTATTGTTGTTAAGTGCCGTCGAGTATGACTCATAGCAACCCTAGGTACAGCAGAACGAAACCCTCGCTGATTTCTGTGCCAGGCACACGATCTTATTTATGTTTAAGCCCATTGTTGCAGACACCGTGTCAGTTCATCTGGTGGAGGGTTTTCCTCTTTTCCCTTCACCTGCCACTCTCCCAAACATGATGTCTTTCTCCAGGGACTGGTCCCTCCTGATTACATGTCCAAAATACATAAGGTGCAGTCTAGCCATCCTTGCTTCCAAGGAGCACTCTGGTTGTACTTCTTCTGGGACAGATCTGTTGGTTCTTTAGGCAGTCCATGGTATATTCGGTAGTCATCTCCAGCACCATGCTGTATGTTAACTCAAAGGCATCAATTCTCCTGTCTCCCTTGTTCAGTGTCCAGCTTTCACAACCATATGATGCGACTGAAAATACCTTGGCATGAGTCAGGCACACCTTTGTCTTCCATGTGACATCTTTACTTTTCAGTACTGTAAAGAGATCTTTTGCCACCGCTTTTCCCCAAAGCAATGTGTCTTTTGATTTCTTGACTGCTGCTTCCATGGGTTTCGATTGTAGAACCAAGTAAAGCAAAACCTTGGACAGCCTCAGTCTTTTCTCCATTTACTTTGAAGTTGCATACTGACCCAGTTGTAATGATTTTTGTTTTGTTGATGTTTAGTTGCAATCCATACTGAAGGTCATGTTCTTTGATCTTCATCAGTAAATGTTTTAAATCCTCTTCACTTTCAGCAAGCAGAGTTGTGTCATCTGCATAATGCAGGTTGTTAATGAGTCTTCCTCTAATCCTGATGCCTCGTTTTTCCTCGTAAACTCCAGTTTTGCCGATTATTTGCTCAGCATATAGATTGAAGAGAGATGGTGAAAGGATACAGCCCTGATGCATACCTTTCTCAGCTTTAAACCAGGCGGTGTTTCCTTGTTCTATTTGAACAACTGCCTGCTGGTTCATATACAGATTCCTCGTGAATACAATTAGGTGCTGTGGTATTCTCATTTTTCAAAGTGTTATCCGTAGTTTGTTATGATCCACACAGTCAGATGCCTTTGCATGGTCAATAAAAGATAGACCTCTATGATATTCTCTGCTTTCAGGTAATACCCATCTGACAGCAGCAATGATGTCCCTGGTTCCCTGCCCCCTTCTGAATCTGGCTTGATTTTCTGGCAGTTCCCTTTCTATATACTGCTGCAGTGCTTTTGAATGAACTTTAGTAAAATTTTACTTGTGTGTGATATTAATGATATTGTTCAATAGTTTGTGCATTCAGTTGGATCCCCATTTTTGGGAATAGGCACAAATATGGATCTTTTCAAGTCAGTTGGCCAGGTAGGTGTTTTCCAAATCTGTTGGCATAAACATGTTAGCATCTCCAGTGCGGTATCTGTTTGTTGAAACATCTCTGTTGGTATTCCATCAATTCCTAGAGCCTTATGTTTTGCTAATTCCTTCCAGGCAGCTTACATTTGGTCCTTCAGTACCATTGGTTCCTCTTCATATGTAACCTCTTGAAATGGTTGGTCATCTACCAATTCTATTTTGTATAGTGACTGTTTATATTCCTTCCATCTTGCTTATTGTTTGTATATATAGGTTGGGTTGTGGGTATTGAAAGATTAGATGAACATCTCTGACATCTCGTATCTATCTCCTCCACACCTCTTGAAGGAAGACTGGGCATGTATCAGCAGTACCTTTGTGTTTTAAAAGTTCTTGTCAATGCTGGATTTTTCCCCTTTGAATGACTTCTGCAAAGACAGTTCCTGGACTCTACTTATTGCCTACACTTAGATTTGGGATTGTAGGAGCTGTCTGTCTGTCTGTCTCTGTCTTTCTCTGTCTCTCTCTCTCTCTCATCATTATCCACAAAAATCAGTAAACTGTTTGAGGGGAGAGTTGTGGGGGGGTTGTAAGTGGTATTTCTATGGTTTTGATTTGCATTTCTCTAATAATTAGTGATGCGGACCATCTTTTCATGTGCTTACTATTAGTTTATCTTTGGAGAAGTGTCTGTTCAAATCCTTTGCTCATTAAATTTTTATTATTATCAATTTCAGGAGTTCTTTATCCTGAATATCAATCTCTGATCAGATAAATGATTTGCAGATATTTTCTCCCATTCTGTGGTTGCCTTTTCACTCTTGATAGTAACCTTTGGTGTACAAAAGTTTTAAACTTTGAAGTCCAGTTCATCTATTTTTTTTTCTTTGCTCCCTATGCTATTGGTATCATATTCAAGAAATCATTGCTAAATCTAGTGTCTTAAAGCTTTCACTCTGTGTTTTTTTCGAAGAGTTTTATAGTTTTACTTCTTTCTTTTAGGTCTTTGATCAACTTTGAGTTAATTTTTATATATGGTGCAAGGGTCCAACTTCATTCTTTTGTGTATGGATATGTAGGTTCCCCAACACCATTTATTGAAAAGACTGTTCTTTCCCTCACTGAATTGTTTTGGGACCTTTGTCAGAAATCATTTGAACATATGTGTAAGAGTTTATTTCTGGGTGCTCTGATCTAGTCTACTGATCTATATATCTGTCTTTTCTGCCAGTCCCACTCTGTTTGGGTTACTGTAGGTTTGGAGTAAGTTTTGGAATTAGGAAGTGTAAAATGTCCACTTTTGTTGTTCTTTTTCAATATTGTTTTGGCTAGTCAGTTATCCTATAAACTTAAGATAGATTTTTCTATTTCTGTGAAAAAAATGATTAGGGTTTTCGTAGGGATTGTATTAAATCTGAAGATTGCTTTGGGCAGTATTGACGTCTTAATACATTAGGTCTTTCAATCTATGAACACAATCTTTTTATTTTAGTCTAACTGCTTTCAGCAGTGTTTCAGTTTTCAGTATACAAATCTTTTGTGGTTTTCCCCAAGTATTTTATTGGTTTTGATGCTATATGTTAAGTGGAATTGGATTCATAATTTCCTTTTTGGACTTTTCATCGTTAGTATATAGAAACTCATGATCTGTTTGTGTTGATTTTGATACTGCAAGTTTGTTTGTTTAGTAGTGCTTTTTTTTTTTGGTCAAATATTTATTTTTGTAATGTAGATGATCATCGTGACTGCAAATAGTTTTACTTCACAATTCAAAAAACCTTTCTCCCCTGGTTTATCAGTATTAACTGATGGAAAACTTAAATAGGAGAGGATGTTGTTGTTGTTGTTGTTGTTGTTGTTGTTAGGTGCCGTCAAGTCTGTATCCAACTCATAGCGACCCTCATAGGGTTTTCAGTGGCTGTTTTGGGATTACCTTGGGAGTGGATTGCCAGGTCCTTCTCCCATTTTTTGTGGTGCTGGGAATTGAACTTGGGACCTCAGAGACTGCAGTGCAGCGCTCTACCCACTGAGCTAAATCCCAACCGGAGAGGATGTTAGATGATTTTAACTTGGAAATTTGTTTACCCAAAGATTTAATATGGAAAATATATCTTGAAGTTTCTTCTATTCTCTGAAAAGCTGTGGAATTTTCATTTATTAGGTGATAAAGATGGTCTAATTGAGATGAAAATTTAACTCATATTTTGTAGATTTGTAATAATGTTTTTTTGTTGTTGTTTTTACTTTCTCAGAAAAAACCTAATCACAGCTGCAGTTTTCTTCTACTCTTTGACATTGTGTTTACTGTTTGCTTTTGCAGGTAATGATTAGTATTTAACTTTAGAGTTTTGGGTTTTTAAAGGTATTTGTAGACGAGATGCCTATGCTGTAAATGATGTTCTATATAAAATATGAAGCCATTAAAGAAATGATAAACTGGAACTAAACTTTAATCATCTATTTCAAGTCTTAGGTAAGAAAACAGAGGCCTAGAGAGGATGTAACTTACACATGGTCCAGTAGTTATCAGAGCCAATTAAATCTTCTTTTTCTTTTATCTTCTATATAAATTTTAAAAATTTCACATTGCCATAAAAGCTTTTGAGCGTAACTGCTGTCCCATTGAAATTATGGACTTAATTTGCAAAATTGATGATATACAATCATTGTGTCTCAAAAAAGCAAATGACTGTCATGCAGCAGTCACATCAAACCTCATGTCTGTTGCTGCCTGTGCATTTACTTAACATTATTATTATCAGACAATAACTTCTTCACTTAATCTTGCATGAGTGACCATCATTGCCAGACACTATCCTTGAATCATTCAAGAAGAGATTCTGGGAAATGTAGGTGCAAGCATCTGACAGGTGATGCATCGACTGTGAAAGGGTGTATTAGTGATGCAGATTTTACAATAAAGCCAA
Organism: Pedetes capensis; assembly: GCA_007922755.1. Lineage (NCBI taxonomy): Eukaryota > Metazoa > Chordata > Mammalia > Rodentia > Pedetidae > Pedetes > Pedetes capensis. Next base: position 4,950 of record VMDO01002702.1, on the reverse strand, counting down.
GCATATACATACCTTTTCTTATCCCTCCATCCCCTTTAACGTGGAGGGTGGCTTATTGGTTGTTGTGTACTTTTGTCACCTCCAGTTAGTTGATTCATTTTGGAAGATTTTCAGTAAGATATGTTTTGGGGATTTTGCTCGCAATTGCCAGTTGCCCTCCACAGAGACTATATTAATTTATATTCTACCACTAGTATAACACTTTATTATTTTGCATCCTAGCCAACTTTGCATTCTGCCGTCCTTCCAAGTTTAACCAAGCCCTTGTTCTTTAAGACTGTGAAGTCATCCTGGCAGAAATGATACTTGACAACATGTATGCACACACACAAACCTTTGCCCTTTCTATATGACTTTGATAAAGCAAATTATATTAACTAGCAACAGATGAGATAGTTTATCCATCTTAATGCCAATTAATTTCTTAATTTTGAATTGATCATTGCTAGTCTATAGAAAGCTTGCAGTCGTAGCCCTGTGGCATCCGATCCCGTCAGATCTTGGAAGCTAAGCAGGGTTGGGCCTGGTTAGTACTTGGATGGGAGACCACCTGGGAACACCAGATACTGCAGGCTTGGGAGAAGGACCTGGCAACCCGCTCCCAGTAATCAGTCTGCCATTGAAAACCCTATGAACAGCAGAGAAGCACTGACAATAGTGTTTGGCCTGTTGTACGTAGGGTAGCTATGAGTTGGATACCGACTCAGTGGCACCTAACAACAACAACAAGTCTATAGAAAAACAACTGATTTTTGTGAATTGGCCATATATAACTTTGCTAAATTTGTTCACTGGTTCTGATGGTTTGTATTTCTTATAAGATTATATATGGAATCATGTGCAAGTAGAGACTTTTATTTTTCAGTCGTAATACTTTTCCAGTTTGAATATATTTTATTTCTTTTTCTGGCTTAGCTCCTCTGGCTAGAACTTGTAGCACATTGTTAAGTGTAAGTAGCAAAAATGGCATCCATACCTTATAACTGATCTAAAGAAAAGAGCATTGAGTTTTTTACCATTATCTGTAGTGTTAATTGTGAGTCTTTTTGTGTGTAATTGTCTTTTATCTATAAGGAAGTTCTCTTCCACTTCTTGTTTGTCTAGTGTTTTTATCATGAAAGCATATGGATTTTTGTTACTTTTTCTCTATATCAATCAAGATTACTATTCATTCAACCAATGTGGTATAGTGTACTTTTTAAAAATATTGAACCACCCTTATTCCTGAGCTAAATCTCACTTGATTATGGTTTATAATCTTTTACATATCCTACTGTATTTAGTTTGCTTGTACTTCATTGGAGATTTTTGCATGTATATTCGTAAGGGATATTGGTCTTTTTTTTTTCTTGCCTATTTTCATCTTTGGTATGTGTTAATGCCAGCCTCAAGAAATCTGGATATCCAGCTTTCCTAACTCTTCATTGTAAAAACAAGTCACTTGTTCCCTCCTTTTCTGTTTTACAAGAGTTGGTGTTAATTTTTTGTACAATTTTGGTAGACTCCATCAGTGAAGCAAGCCATCTAGTCCTGCTCTCTTTGTTGGGAGGTTTTTGATTACTGATTTTTTTTCTCTTTCTCTCTCGCTCTCTTGCTCTCTCGCTCACTCTTGTAGGTCTGTTCAGGTTTTCTGTTTCTTCTGTGTCTGTTTTGGTAATTTGTGTTTCTAGGAATTTGTTTTTTCACTTCATGTACATTATTTAATTTGTTGAAATATCATAATAATCATAACAATAATCTTTTTTCCCCTAGGGGGCAACAGTAATGTCCTGACTTTTGTTGCTAATTTTAGTAATTTGACTCTGGTCCCTTTGTTTTGGTCAGTCTAGCTATTAGGTTTGTCATTTTTGTTGATCTTTTCAAATAATTTCCTCTTTATTTTCATTTTAGTTATTGTGCTTTTGAGCTTCAGAATTTCTATTTCTTTTTATAATTTCCATCAATGTAGTTCCCATTAGTCCAGTGTTTCCAATAGTTCTTTGACCATATTTAAGACAGTTGGTTTAAAGTCTTTGTTAAATCCAGTGTCAGCCCTTAATTAGGGACAGTTTCTGGTAATTTCTTTACTGTGAATAGAATATTCTATACTTATTTGCATGGCTCAATTTTTTGTTGTTGCAAACTGGACTTTTTGAATATTACAATGTGTTGGAAATGCAATTCTTCTCTTAGGGATGATTATTGTTGTTTGTTACGGGTTAATGACTCCTCTGATCTTTTTTTGTAGTCTGTATTCTTCATTGTGTATCATAGTTGAATTCTCTATTCCCTTCTTAGTGGTCACCTGTGATTTGACAGAGATTTTCTTAGAAGCCTAGATCAAAAAATAAAAACAAAAGATTTACCTAGTGTTTACAGATTGCTTCTAGGTTGGGACATTTAGTACTCAGCCATGCCACATAAAACTCTGCATTAGCTTTCATTTCTGTTTGCAGAACTGAAAGATTTTTTATGTTTTAAGAGACTAGATCTCACTCTGTAGCCCAGGATAGCCTAGAGCTTGGTATGTAGACCAAGTTAGCCTCAAACTCATGTTGATCCTCCTCCATCTACCTCCTGATTGCTAGGATTACAAGCATGTACCACCACACCCAGCTTTTCTTTTCGGATCTTTTCTGAACATGTATCCAGTCACAGACATGCATAAGGCCTTGTAGATTTTCCAATATACAGGCACCTAGGAGCTTTCCAAAGCCTTTATTCCTTAAGTATTTCCTTCCCAGCCTCTTTCTTCCCAGGTATTAGACTTATCTAGTGCTTACCCCAGCTAGTATCTCTTACTACACATAAATATTTGCCTTTAAATGATTTTGCAGACACCACCTGGAAAGCTGCTTTAGACCTAAGAATCTCCAATGCTAGTTAAGCCAAAACAAGCACTGAGCCAATCCCTTTTGAACTGCCACTACAATTCTTCTAGAATAAGAAGATCCACATTGTTCATTGGTACCAACACTGTCACACCAGGGTGGGCTGCTATTACCATGACTGCAGCCATTTAGGGAAGTTGTGGGTGGTAAGTAGGTAAATTAAAATATCACATGGCTTTCTTACCAAAACTCGGTATCATCTTTCTTCATTAGGCATTCTCCTGGTGGTTGTAAGACATTGATTAGATTCTAATTTATGAAAATGTTGGTTCTCATAGTTTTTTGCCACCTATTCATTGCTTTAAAGCCATAGAGTTTTAGAGTTCCCCTACTCTGCCATATTTTTCGATGTCACTTCCACTTTTTTGAATGAGTAAAATTTAAATGGATGTAATGTTATCTTTAGTCATCAAAAGCCTACTTTGCTTCATATTTATGTTTAAAAGTAATGTACATACTGTTTACATTTTCTAAAGGTTAAATCTTCACATATTTGAGGAAATATCTTTTGTCTCCTGCCAGATAGTCTTATACTGCTTTTTTGAAGTTGTTTTTGCCAAATTTTGAGGACCATAGTTACTAAATTTCTTTTTCTTTTTACAGTAAGCTCACTTTTGTAAGAAGTCGTTGATTTAGTTCAGTGTTTCTCAACAGAGAGCAATACTACTCATTAGAGCCCTTTTAGCCAATATCTGGCATCATTTCTGATCATCAAATTTGGGAAGAGGTTATGCTCCTGACCTTTGGGTTGAGTCCATGGATTCTGCTTAACATTTTACAATGAATAAGACAGGATTCTGTGACAAAAAATGTCCTCAAATGTTGGTAGGACTGTCATTGAAAAACTATTAGATTCCTGAAATTGGCTGATAAATATATATGGCTGTAAAGTTTAGTAACTGAATTTGGATTTAACTACTATAACCTTTTTTGTGCGGGAAGGGCTTTTTTTGTGAAATAGTGTCATCTGTGATTACTGTAGTTGATTTACTCCCTCTTTTTGAAACATCACTATATAAATGTTTGTTTTTGGACAGGGTCTCATTATGTAGCCTGAACTGGCTTGGAACTCACTACATGGCTCAGGGCTCAGGCCTGGAACCTGAGGTGGTCCTGCCTCAGCCTCCCAGGTAGCTGGGACTATAGGCATATAACACCACACCCAGCCTTTTAATATAATTCTTAAAATTTTAGTTGTACAGAAAAGATACTAGTGAATCTTTATAAATTATGTCACATTGTAGAAACTGGTAAAAATGTTCCCTGTCTTCATTTGTAGCCTTAGTGATGGGTACACAGATTAGAATAATAGTCATATTATTAACTGGTCTTCCTTATAGGCATATGGATATTATTCTGTTACTGACAGCATTGGAGCTCAGAGCAGATCTTGAGATGTCTCTTTTGCTGGTGAATGCAACTCTATTTCTCTTTAATCTGTCATTCCTGGCATACTAGACAATATGATTATCTGATTCAGAATGGCCCTTGCCTATCTATTTTAGCTCACTGATGCCTAGAATGTCGATGTTTAAGCACTCCATTTCCCTTTGGATACTTTCTAATTTTCCTAGATTGATATTACATACATTCCATATTCCATTTATTAATGAATGTTTACAGTTGTTCCTTCTCATTTTGAGTCATGCCACATCAGCAAAAGGAGGTCCCTGAGTCTTTACTTCATTCCTGTCATTAAGGTTGACTCTACTTTGAGGCCCCCACACGTCTTGTCAGTTTGCTGCACTGTGGGGGCTTGTGTGATGCGATGAGGCTGAAAGTTATGCCACTGGTACCTCAGATATGAGCAAGGTTACCCATGGTGGACAGGTTTTCAGCTGAGCTTCCAAACTAAGACAGACTAGGGAGTAGGACCTGGCGAACCACTCCCGAAACAACTAGCCATTGAAAACCGTATGAATAGGAAACACACACTATCAGACACAGTGCTGGAAAATGAGCCCCCCAGGTTGGAAGGCACTCAAAAGACTACTGGGGAAGAGTTGCCTCCTCAAACTAGAGTCTACTGTGATGACGGAAATGGAATAAAGCCCCAGGGTGCTCAACTTGCTGATGCGGC